>JAFBJY010000233.1:0-42001 GCA_016801885.1 Toxotes chatareus | reverse complement strand
GAGACAAGATGAAGGATTTGTTTTCATGGTTCTGAGACCAATTTTTGAAGAGAGAGAGAGAGAGGGGAGAGAGAGAGAGAGAGAGAGAGAGAGGGGTAAAAGATGCAAAGAATTTTTAAATTTTTCTGCACAACCTTTAAAAATTGTCAGGATGTTTTCCTCCGCCTCCTTACGTGGATTGACCCAAAGGCCTTTCCTTGCAGTCAACAGTTGGAGGCCTGTTCTCTATTAGGGGGGGTTTGTGTCTGGATGATGTTTTTGCCCTCAAACGTAAAGGGGTTTTCATTTCATCGGAGAGTTTTTTTTTTTTGGCATGCTGGGGAGGGCCGAAGGTCATGTTCAAAAACCCTTTTCAGTCGAGAGATCTTTATCACCATGAAGTGGTGTTCTTTTTTGGCAAGCCCCGCCCTCTCTGACCCCCGTGAATTTTTTCCTTTTTTGATTTTTGCTGCAGCATCCCCAAAACCCTGTATATGAGAGTCCGGGCCTCAGCAGAGAGAAAACTTTTTTTTTTGTGGTTGGCCCCCTTTCTTGATGGTTTTGACCACGGCACATCATTATACTTTTATTAATGTACAGTAAAAAAAGTATTTTCCCCTACGCCAGAAATATTGTCATTTGCCTTTTAAAAAATGCCCCATGATGGTCCGGGGTCTCGGGTTTCCCTGTTTCACCTGGGTTTTAAAGTGGTGAGCAAAGCGGGATGGCTTCCAACAGGGGGGGGAAGACTGAAGAGCCCTTTTTTTTTTTTTAGACAAAGTCTAGTTTTCCCCCCCCGGGTTCAATGTCCAAATTTTTTTGATTGAGGAGACAGGATTGACTGAACTGCATTAATGTTTAAAAGGAAATTTATTTTCTTTTTAAAAGAATTTCCAGAGGGGAAAATTTATTGATTTATTGATTGACTTTAGTGTTGGGAAAGTTTAAAACCATTCAATTAATTCCAAGGAAAAAAAAGAAATTAGAGGTTCAAAAATCGGGGAACACTGCTGATTTAAATAACATTTAAAAAGATTCGTGTAGAATTGGTTTAGAAAACCAGATAAAAAAAAAAAAAGTTAAGAAAAAAAAACGGTTAAAGGGAAGTTTGACCTCAGACCTCAGTTTTTCAAAACCCCTGACTACAGCCTTAATGAGAAGAGAAAATTTTCGTTCAGCCCTTTAAGAAAAGGGGAAACCCCAAAACACGTAAAGTATTTATTGGGTTTGATTTATGTAGTATTTGAATGGGAAAAAGATTTGAAATTTTTTTAAAAATTGTTTTAAATAACAGTGTAAAAAGATGTTAAAAGTCTTTTTAATTCAGAAAATTTTTAAATTTTTTAAACCCAAAGTTTAAATGGGAATTAGATTGGTGTTTTTTTTGAAGTAGTTTGGGGAAGGGGCGTTGAGAGAGTAAATCTATATACGGGTAGTGGGAAAAAATTGCATCAGAGAATAAAATTTTTAGTTTTGTTTTTATTGCCTAAAAAAAATTTTAATGCTTTTTAGAAATTTAATTGTTCTAAGACAGACCAAATGATGGGGAATGAGGCATCCTACACACAGAGGGAGATGATTACTACATCACTTTGGGGCAGCATTTTAAGAATAAAAAAAAAAAAGCCAGGGGGGGGGGAGGAGTCCAGGGTCTGCAGAGTTTGTAGAAGGACAGAGCAAAGACAGTCCAAAACACTGATATTCCCTTTTGATCCAGAGGAACACACAGGGATGTGGGGCTTGACAGGGGGGTTTTTCTGGGCAGTTCGACTGCGCACTGAGAGCTTTTCCCCCCTTTTGGTTTCTGTGTCACTCTGGATGAAGCCTCCCCCACTCTACCCCCCCAGACATGGAAACGGGCCTCTCAACGGCTGCTTCAACCTCTCTGGGTCATTTGTGAACCGCCCTCTCAAAAAAACCGCCCCCCCTTTACCCCTCCTTTAGAAAGATCAAGCCACCCCCTTTAGAGGAGGAAACAAAGAGGTGATAAACAGGTTTTCAAAACTACTCATCAGCTTAGTCACATGGAATCCAGTATAAAAGGAGCAGGGATTAGTCCTGTTTAGAGCAGAATGGAGCGGTGGGGGGAAACAGCCCCTCCGTCAAAGGTTTTAGGAAGACACTGAGCTGGCTAACCCCCGCAGAGACTTTTTTGCATCAAGTCTGTTTACCGAACATTTTTACCCAAGCCAAGTGGGAAAAAAAACCCGACAAAAGTTTATTTTGCACAAAATTTTAAATACAGCTGACAAAAAAATGGAGGTGTATGAAAGTATCTGAAGATGGAAAATACAGATTGATACGGACTTTAGAGGTTTTGTTTTATCAAAAAAGCCCAAAATGTCGGATGCTTTCTGAAACAGAGCCAGTGATTTTAGGGTTTTGGGCAGACGATTCAAACTGTACAAAGATCAAACCACAATTTTTTTTGGGAAATGGGGAAAGTTCAGATCAGAATTGATGCTAAAACTTTGATGAATGAGGGCCCCCTGTCTCTAAATCTTGTGAGGTGTCAGCAACCAGCCGTTCCCCGAGACATGTATAAAAACAACATATCTTTAAAAACCCAAAACACAAACAGGTTTTTTGACGATCTGATTTTGATGTTTTTCCCCCTTTCTGTTTTCTGTCCAACTTAAACCGTCCCCGCCTTCCCCTTAAACTTCAAGAGGGCCACGAGAAGGTTGAGGTTTACAAAAGACACTGGGTTTTTCTTTAACAAACTGTGTTTTGGGAAAATGAGAAAGATCAGGACTGACCCAACCCTCTGACCCCGATTTTAGTCAGTTTTCTCCCACAAGATAGACAGACCTTCACCCTGAATCCTTCAGCTTGTTTCCCCCCATTTCCAGGGGGTCCCAGTGGGAGGGGTTGACTTCAGAGCTGAGGCCCGAGAAGCCCAATGATCTTGACAAACCCAGAACTCAATCTGAATAAAGAATAAATCATTTGGGAAAAAAAATTTCTAATCCAATCGATATGTCCTAACAATGAGCACTAACATGAGAGGGACTTTTGTCCTTCATTGTGGATCATCATAACGTTAGCCTCACACATCATCCAAAATGCGTCACCACATCATACAAACTGACAGCCATAAATACGAAAAAGGAGTTCAGAAGGTTTCACCAGTCACAGACATAATCTGGTGACAATTGACTGAAATGAAGGAAACTTGAAGGAATAATTTTAACTGAGACAAGAAAAGTCACAACATGGAACAACAACTATCAACTCATCCATTCATTCAAGATGAAATTTTGGATCTAAGTTCTGACAAGATAAAACCAGTTTGATGGATTAAGATATAAGATCTGGTTACCAGTAATACAGACAGTGAACTGACCTCAGAGTCTCCAGTCTACAGTGTGGACTCTCTCCAGAAACCACACAGCAGCTTCCACTCCTGAATCCTGCAGGCAGCCCACACACTCAGGGTCCAGGGTGTCTCAGAGTGGGAGGTTGACCTCAGAGCTGAGGCCAGAAGGAAAGCCAGATTGATTTCTGACAAACTGCAGCAACTCAATCTGAATAAAGAACAACTCATGTGGATACAAATCATTTCTAATCCAATCAGATACATGTCCTAATCAATGAGCTTTACTAACATGAGTAGAGGGACTTGTGTCCTTCTCTTTATTGTGGATCATCATAATGTTTCAGCCACACATCATCCAAAATGTCACCACAACATTCATACAACTTTATACAACTGTGACAAATAGGAGTGTGTGAGTTCAGAAGGTTTCCAGTGAAGTCAACAGACATAATTCATGAACAACTGACTGAAATGAAGTGAAACTGAAGGAATAATTCTTAGTCTGAGATAAGAAAGTCACAATATGGAACAACAACTATTTCAACTCATTCATTCATTCATTCAAGATGAATGGATTCAAGTTCTGGATGAAGATAAACCAGTTCAGTTGTGGATTAAATATATAAGATCTACAACAGTATTTCAGACAGTGAACTGACCTCCAGAGTCTCCAGTCTACAGTGTGGACTTCTCAGAAAACTACACAGCAGCTTCACTCCCTGAATCCTTCAGCTTGTTGTCACTTGGATCCAGGTGTCTCAGATGGGAGGTTGGACTTCAGAGCTGAGGCCAGTAGAGAAGCAACAGCTGATCTCTGACAAACTGCAGTAACTCAATCTGAATAAAGAATAAATCATGTGGATACAAATCATTTCTAATCCAATCAGATATGTCCTAATCAATGAGCTTACCTAATATGAGTAGAGAGGATTTTGTCCTTCTCTTATTGTGGATCATCATAATGTCAGCCTTCTACACACATCATCCAAAATGTCACCACAACATTCAAAAACAACTATTCATGGCAACACAGATTCAGTAATATGCTGCTGACCTCAGTCAAGTCTGTACTTAGGAAGATAAAGATCAAATCAGACATGTTGGACTAAAAACTGACTTTTGATTCACCACTGAAATGGATCAAACTTCAAATGTTCAGTCCTGATCCAGGAAAAATGTCTTGCTTGGTCCTGGTCTCTATCCTGCAGTTCAGCTCAAGAACCAAAACGCGAAACACATATTCAACTGAACAACAAGTATTTGATCCCAAATTACAGATGGATTTAATTCAAAACTTTGGAAAATGGTCACATACATACAATTTAATACTACTACTGATAATAATAACAACAACAATAGTAATACATATTTTTCAATTGATCTTCTGTATATTGTTGTGATAAAAATTGACTTTTCTTCACACTTCATTTGAAAACATTAGTCTGCTGACTGTGACAAACACGAGTGTGTGAGTTCTGAAGGTTTCATTGAAGTCAATAGACATTATTCATGACAACTGGATCTGGTGGTTTTGAGTCTTTGAAGGAGTTCTAACGACTCATCAATATTTTTATCCAGTTTTAAACCACTTTTTATTCCTCAGGTTTTAGACTCTGGTGGTTTTACAAATCTGTTTAAATTAGGTCAAAAAGATTTTGGTCAGCTGCTTTTTTCATTTTCAAACTTGCTTTACTGTATGAATTTTTTATTCATACAGTAAAATTCAATTCAATTCAATTCAATTTTATTTATATAGCGCCTTCCACAATCAAAATTGTCTCAAAGCGCTTACAGAGACCCAGAGCCTGACCCCAGAGCAAGCACTTAAGGCTTACAGTGGCAAGGAAAACTCCCTTTAACAGGAAGAAACCTTGAGCAGAACCTGGCTCAGATGGGGACCCTCCTGCCGATGGCCGGGCTGGGTGAAAGGAGGAAAAGGAGGAAGATAGGACAGCTAGGAATGGAGGAGAGGGGAGAAAGACATGCAGCATAATACAGACAATGTGGGTCAGTATTTACATTACAGTTAGTCAACAGTTATTGGATAATGTGTGCTCAGCAGATTAGAATTATGAAACAGAGCACAGAGGCAAAAAGCTGTCATGACTGGTAATTATTTACATTACAGTTTGCAAAGAATATTAATCAAATATTTATCTGTAGCAGAACGGAACATTAAACATGTTAGAAATAGATCATTGTAAACAATAAACAGCAGCAGGTGGGTGGAGCCAGGACCATAGGACATGCAGCTCCGGGAGCCAGAGGTACCTGCAGTAAGGTACAGAGAAAGAGAGACCAGAGAGAAACAAACACAGGACTACGGGACAGAGAGGACACAGAGTTAATGACATGTAATAAAGGCTAATAGATTTGAGAGTGGGTCTGAGGAGAGAAAGAGAAAGAAGAAGAAGTGCGCAGTAAATCATGGATGTCCCCAGCAGCCTAGGGCCTATAGCAGCATAACTAGGGGATGATTCAGTTGCCTGAGCCAGCCCTACTAAGGGCTATATCCTTAACTGTAACAGTGTCTATAGAGATAATTGTGACTAACTATAAGTTTAATAAATAACTAGGACTGTAACTACAACTAATTATAAGCTTTATCAAACAAGAAGGTTTTAAGCTTCGCTTTTAAAATTAGAGAGGGTGTCTGCTTCCCAACCCAAACTGGCAGTTGGTTCCATAGGAGAGGGGCCTGATAGCTAAAGGCTCGGCCTCCCATTCTACTTTTAGAGATTTTGGGAACCATAAGCAAACCTGCATTCTGGGAACGAAGCAATCTGTTAGGATGATATGGTACTATCAGCTCTTTTGAGATATGAAGGAGCCTGGCCATTGAGGGCCTTATATGTAAGGAGAAGGATTTTAAAATCAATTCTGGATTTTACAGGAAGCCAATGAAGAGAAGTTAGTACAGGAGTAATGTGATCTCTCTTGCTAATTCCAGTCAGTACTCGCTGCAGCATTTTGGATCAGCTGGATGCTTTTTAGATAGTTAACTGGACATCCTGATAATAGGGAATTACAGTAGTCCAGCCTAGAAGTAACAAAAGCATGGACTAATTTTTCAGCATCACTCATGCACAGAATGTTCCTAATCTTACTGATATTGCGCAGGTGAAAGAAGGCGGTCCTAGAGACTTGTTTTATATGTGAGTTAAAGGACAGATCCTGATCAAAAAATAACTCCAAGGTTCCTCACAGTCGTACTGGAGGCTAAATTAATGCCATCCAGAGTAACTATATGATTAGATAAACTGTTTCTGAGGTGTTTGGGACCAAACAAAATAACCTCAGTTTTGTCTGAATTCAGAAGAAGAAAGTTACAGGTCATCCAGGCCTTTATGTCTTTAAGACATGCCTGAAGTATGGTTAACTGATCTGTTTCTGCCTGGTTTCATAGATAAATATAGCTGGGTATCATCCGCATAGCAATGGAAATTTATTCCATGCTTCCTGATAATATTGCCTAGGGAAGCATGTATAAGGTGAACAGTATCGGTCCAAGCACAGAACCCTGTGGAACTCCATGACTTACTCTGGTATATATGGAGGGATCATCATTAACATGGACAAACTGGTATCTATCTGATAGATATGATTTAAACCAGCCTAGTGCTGTTCCTTTAATCCCAATAACATGTTCCAATCTATCCAATAGGATATTATGATCAATGGTGTCAAATGCAGCACTAAGATCTAGCAGGACAAGTATAGAGACGAGTCCATTATCTGATGCTATAAGAAGGTCGCTGGTAACTTTCACCAGTGCTGTCTCTGTGCTATGATGAACTCTAAATCCTGACTGAAAAACTTCAAACAAACTGCTCCTGTGTAGATGGTCACACAACTGAGTTGCAACAGCCTTTTCAAGAATTTTAGAATTAAAGGGGAGATTGGATATAGGTCTATAGTTTGCCAAAATGTCAGAGTCCAGAGAAGGCTTTTTAAGTAAAGGTTTGATAACTGCAACCTTAAAAGCCTGTGGGACATATCCTGTAACCAACGAGAGATTTATCTGATCTAATATGTGAGTGCCAATCAAAGGCAACACATCTTTAAGAAGTCTGGTCGGGATAGGATCCAAAAGACATGTTGATGATTTAGATTTAGAAATATTGAAGTCAATTCAGCTAGATCTATGGGAGAGAAACAGTCTAACGACAAATCAGGACTGGCAGACATTTCTAAAGATGTTGTTCTAGACATACCTACATCATTAACAGTTGTAGGCAGGATGAGATGGATTCTGTCTCTAATGTCTACTATTTTGTTGCTAAAGAAGCTCATAAAGTCATTACTAGTGAGAGCTAGAGGGATGGATGGTATAACAGAGCTATGGCTCTTGTCAGCCTGGCTACAGTGCTGAAAAGAAACCTAGGGTTGTTCTTGTTTTCCTCTATTAATGATGAGTAATAGGCAGTTCTTGCCTTATTTAAGGGCTTTTTTATAACGCTATAAAGCTGTCTTTCCAGGCTAGGCGGAATTCCTCTAAATTAGTGGATAACCATTTCCTTTCCAGCTTTCGTGATATCTGCTTTAAAGTACGTATTTGTGAATTGTACCATGGAGCTAGCTTCCTCTGATTACTGACCTTCTTTTTCAAAGGGGCAACAGAGTCAAGGGTTGAACGTAATGAAGCAGCAGTATTATCAACTAGATAGTCTATATCTGCTGGAGTAACGTTTAGGCCATTGCTCTCTGTAAGACTGGCACATGGCAGCGGAGATAATAAAGATGGAATAGCTTCCTTTATATTTGATAACAGCATTATCAGACAGAAATCTACAGTAGTTAATTTTTTCTCAGATGCTGTGCAGTTCATTATTGTAAATTCAAATGTTACTAAAGAATGATCAGATAAAACAGGGTTCTGAGGGAATACTGTCAAATATTCAGCTTCAATGCCATAGGTTAGTACAAGATCAAGGTGTGATTAAAACAGTGAGTTGGTTTGTTAACATTTTGTAAAAAGCCAATTGAGTCTAATACTGAATAGAAAGCAGTCTTAAGGCTGTCATTGTGCAGTATCGACATGAATATTAAATATTTTACTGTCCCTAATTGATAACTGACAACTGGATCAACCCCAAAATCCTCTTCTCAACCATGGATCATCTAATTAATCCTGCCTTTATGAAGGCTGGCAGTCTAACAGCTTCAAATGTGAAGACTTTAGAGTCCACTTCAAAATAAAACAGACTCTATCAGATGAAAATGATCTCAGTGTAACCTACAAATTCAATCACCACAGAACCTTTGTATGAGGAAACACTGGAAAAATGGTCCTGGTTGATGCTGAGATGCTTGGTAAAGTCATTTTCAATTAAAACCATCAACCTGCCCCCTTAGATCCCATACCTACATCCCATTTTACAGCCTTTTATAGATTTTTTCATCAAGACTTACTTAACAAAGCAATTTATTCTCTTCAGATGGGTGTCTTCCCTGCTGCTCTTAAGACGGCCAGAGTCAAATTCCTTCTGAAGACAAACAATTTAGATTCCTCCATACTTAAAAACCACAGACCAGTATCCAATCTACCATTTTAAAGTAACATTTTAGAAAAGCTTGTTTTTAATCAGTTGAATGGTTTTTTAAACTCTCACAGTATTTTTGAAATATACCAATTTGTCTTTCGGACCAATCATAGTACTGAGACTACACTAGTCAAGATTGTAAATGACCTCAGGAGATATATGGATATGAAAAAAAAAAAAACTAAAACAAAACAAAAAACAAAAACAAACAAAAAAGCACCTGTATTAGTATCACATGACTTAAGAGCACCTTTTAACTTAAGGTCACACCATTCTTATAGATAGACTTCACATCCTGACTGGCCTCTCTGGTACTGTTTTTATTTGGTTCAAGTCTTATCTCACTGACAGAGAATTTTATGTTAGCATGGGTGAATGTTCTTCTAAAAGCTATAAATTAAATTGCGGTGTTCCCCAAGGTTCAATTTTAGGTCCTACACTTTTTAACCTTTCCATGCTGCCACTTGGAAATGTCATCAGGAGGCACTGCATCAGCTTCCATAGCTATGCTGATGATACACAGCTTTACATTGCTGTGTCTCCTGTTGACCCAGGGCCAATCCAGGCTCTTTTTCACTGTATTTTAGATATCAAGTTATGGATGGCAGAAAAATTTCTACAGCTCAATGAGGACAAAGCTGAAATATTGGTCATTGGTACTGATGCTGAGAGAGAGAAACTCAATGTGAAACTTCAAACTCAGTGAAAAACAAGTGAAAACCAAGGAGTCTTCTTTGACTCAGATATTAGTTTTGAGCCCCACATTAAAAGGTAACTAAAATTGCTTTTTTTCATCTGAAGAACATTGCCAGAGTGCAACCATTTCTCTCTCAAGCCAATGCAGAGACATTGCTGCAGGCTCTTTTCACCTGCAGAATTGATTACTGCACACTCTGCTTTCTGGTCTCCCTAAGAAGAACATATCTCAGCTACAGCTGCTTCAAAATTCAGCAGCACGTGTACTGACAAAGACCAGACAGAGAGAACACATTACACCAATTTTAAAGTCTCTGCACTGGCTTCCTGTCTGCTTCAGAAGTGATTTTAA
Source organism: Toxotes chatareus (assembly GCA_016801885.1). Taxonomy (NCBI): domain Eukaryota; kingdom Metazoa; phylum Chordata; class Actinopteri; family Toxotidae; genus Toxotes; species Toxotes chatareus. Next base: position 32,112 of record JAFBJY010000233.1, on the reverse strand, counting down.
GATCCCTTTATTGGTTTATAAAGCTCTTAATGGTCTTGGTCCAACCTATTTATCAGATTTGCTTTTAACCTATGAGCCCTCTGGAACCCTCTGGTCTTCTGGTAGTGGCCTTTTAGTTAAACCTAAAGTCAGAACAAAAACCTATGGAGAAGCCTCCTTTTATAACTATGGTCCACGTCTCTGGAACAGCCTCCTGAAGACCTGAGGGCAGCACAGAACTCTGATACTTTTAGAAGCAAACTTAAGACCTACCTCTTTAATCTGGCTTTTAATTTAAGTTTATTTGTTTATTTATTTGTCTGTTTAACAACACATTTTATTCCGTTTTATCACTCTTTTCATGTATTTGTTTGTGTTTTTGTTTGTTTTCCAGATTTCTGTATTGACTCTGTGAAATTTTCTCTTTTAACATTTTTCTGATAATTTTTTAAACTTCACTTTGATTTCTTTAAATTATTCACTTCATTCTATTATCATTTTGATTGTTCCTGTGTTTTATGCATTTATTTTATATTGTTCTGGTATTTTGATTATTTATCCTGCCTCCAGTGTTTTCTCATTGCAAAGCCTTGAGATTTATGATAGTATTTCCTGAGTTCCTGTTTTTTTGGAAACTTTACTTAACTGTGGTTATTGATGATTTTGGCTATGTGTCTGTGTGGGGTGGAGGGACTAACACTGTGTACAACACTTTGTGCTACAATGTATTTGTATGAAAAGTGCTATAAAAATAACATCTGATTGATTGAACTGACTGAAATGAAGTGAAACTGAAGGAATAATTCTTAGTCTGAGATAAGAAAAAAGTCACAATATGGAACAACAACTATTTCAAATCTCATTCATTAATTTATTCATTCATTCATTCAAGATGAATAGATTCAAGTTCTGGATGAAGATAAACCAGGTTCAGTTGTGGATTAAAGATCTAAGATCTACAACAGTAAAAGACAGTGAACTGACCTCAGAGTCTCCAGTCTACAGTGTGTACTCTCCAGAAAATCACACAGCAGCTTCACTCCTGAATCCTTCAGCTTGTTGAGGGTCAGGTCCAGGTGTCTCAGATGGGAGGGTTGGACTTCAGAGCTGAGGCCAGAGAAGCACAGCTGATCTCTGACAAACTGCAGGAACTCAATCTGAAAAAAGAATAAATCATGTGGATACAAATCATTTCTAATCCAATCAGATATGTCCTAATCAATGAGCTTTCACTAACGAGTAGAGGAACTTTGTCCTTCTCTTATTGTGGATCATCATAATGTCAGCCTTCTACACACATCATCCAAATGTCACCACAACATTCAAACAACTATTCATGTCAACACAGATTCATAACATGCTGCTGACCTCAGTCAAGTCAAATCAGACATGTTGGACTAAAAACTGACTTTGTTTGGTGATCACATGACCCAAATAGAAAAGCTAGAAATAATTTACAATAATGTCAGACCAAGGATATAATGTAGAAAAGTACAATAATTATTTTTAAGTTTCTTACTTAATTAGCAACAAATTATTATGAGAGTGTGATGCATGTTAAAAAAGTAACAGTGAATTAACTCTTTCAGCTTCCAAAGCAGGAAGGAGCCGACCGACACCTGCTCCACATGTCCAGTCCGCACCTCGGCCAACACCTGCCCCCTGGCTTGCCTTTGCCGCCGTTGCCCTACTGGTTGGTCAACTGATCTGCTCTGCCTGTCTGGTCGGCCTCCCAAGTGCCATCGCCTGTCTGTCCAGCCTTCTGGTCGGCCTCCCAAGCGCCATCGCCTGTCTGTCCAGCCTTCTGGTTGGCCTCCCACGACCTGCTCGCATGTCTGGTCGGTCTCCCAAGCGCCATCATCTGTCTGGCCAACCTCCTGGTTGGCCTCTCCAGCGTCTTCGCCCATCTGTCTGGCCTCCAGGTCATCCGCCTGAGGTCCCCTGTTCTGCCCTGGCTCAACCTTCAGGCCGTCCGCCTGTGGTCTCCTGTCCTGCCCTGATTCAACCTCAAGGCCGTCCGCCTGAGGTCTCTTGTCCTGCCCTGGTTTGACACCTAGGCCATCCACCTGAGGTCTCCTGCCTCTCTCACCAGCTCTCTGATTGCTGATCCCTGACTTGTTTCCCACCTTTGTGATTGTCTGCCCCCGCCCTAACTGGTTTCACCTGTTGCCCATTGCCTTGTGTATTAAAGTCTTGTTGTTTCCCAGTGTTCTTGTCGGTTCGTCTGTTTCCATGTCTGTGTCTATGCTCGAGTCTGCACCACGGCAAGTCCCTAAGTTTATTCATGTTCCTGTGTTTTTTTTTCTCCCTCATGGATTTACCTCGGTTTCCTTTGTTTTAAGTAAGGACTATTGTATTTTTGTTTAGTTTGGTTCCTTAGTGTTTTTTTCTCCCATGCAGATGATTTTTTGGTTGTTTGAGTTTTGTTCCCCTGCCCTGGACTCTACCAGGGGTTTTGGTTTATTAAAGTTTAAGTTCTCCCATTCTACCTGTCTTTGGGGTTTTTGCATTTGGGACCAAGTCCCAAATGCAACAAGGAAATCGAGAACTAAACCCAACTAAAAATCTAGAACTAAAACCCATGTTAAAGTGAAGAGAAAGCATTTTAATCCCAAAGACACTGATTCAATTAAGTTTGTACTTAGATGATAAATATCAACTCAGATAAGAACAAATAAAATCCTCTTCATTGTTGAAGTTTTTACATGACCTTCTGCTTTATGAGCTTTGTAGCTGAATAGGTTTTTGTAATTAAATGTGAGGGCTGAGCTAGGCTTAGAGGCCATGTTGGTTTAGGGTTTGTAACTCCACCCACTAATGGGTAGGAATAGATATGCCCATCTTTAAAAAGCCCAGGTGAGGGTGCAGCACTTCCTCTTTGTCTGAGGCCTCCTGTGAGCAGTGCTTTGGTGTGTTTGATTTGGACAGAGAGACAAAGGGCAAAGGTTATTTGTTTAGATAATGGAGGTATTTTCTGATTCCACAGATCTGTGCAGTCCTGTGAGCCTGTAGGCTGTTGATGCCATGCTCAAGAGGTCGGCCGTGGTTGAATTAAACTCAGCAATAGCAATGTGTGTTTCCATCTGGCAGGAAGACTGAGGTTGCACCTTGTTGAGTCTTATCCACTGTACCAGACCGAGTCAGGGGACTCTATAGTAGGCCCCCACATGTCCTTAAATATGAAACTTATTTAAAGGCAGTGTAGTGGGGCTGTCTCCCCTAAAGTATTAATACACATTTTTAATAGTTGTTGTCACCTCTTTTAGGCCCAGATCCAGACTGCTGCTTTGCCTGAGCGGTTCTTTTATTGGCTGGCTTTATTTACTTCACATGTTGTTTTTACAGAGACTGATGTAATGATTTTGCTGCACCAACATTAGTTCCTGTGAACTCATTATTGAGTTTTTAATTATCTGTCCTTTCTCTGTCCTCAAGTCCTTTCTTGTTCATTTTATCTGAACCAACTGATTTTAATTGTTTTTATTTTTAGGTAGAGGTCCAGTCTGTGGGGAGTAGTTTGCAGAGTACACACTCTGCATGCTGTGTGGTAATATAAATGGTGGCGGTCACATAGTTGTGTCTTGAATTTTCTCATGTGCAGTGCAGTGTTCGTAGACTTGCAGTGTTTGAAGTGTCTTCTCGTGGGACCAGCACCAGGTGAGCACATGGTGTGAGTATAAGCAGGTTGTGATAGAATCTCCCCGAAGTGAGGACTCTACCCTTATTTTAAACTTTTATTGTTGTATTCAGTTGGTGCTATCTAGGTTATTTCAATACTGTAGAATAAAGGCTATCATTTGTACTTACCTGAGTGCTTTTGTTCATTCAGGCCTGTTAGTTCTCAACACTTCCTGTCTTAATTGTCTAGGTTTAAATAAACGTAATATTTGTTTGAATGCATGTCTGCCACTCTTCCTTTTGAACTTTTTTTGTTATTTGTGTCACCACTCAGTATCAATAAGTTATATTGAGATTTATAATTTTAACTCCTCAGACCTCTCTACACTCTGAGTTGGGTCATATAAAGTCAAGTGAAATGAAGTGAAACTGAAGGAATAATTCTTAGTCTGAGATAAGACAGTCACAATATGGAACAACAACTATTTTCAAATCTGAATGAAGATAAACCAGGTTCAGTTGTGGATTAAAGATCTAAGATCTACAACAGTAACAGACAGTGAACTGACCTCAGAGTCTCCAGTCTACAGTGTGGACTCTCCAGAAAACCACACAGCAGCTTCACTCCTGAATCCTGCAGCTCGTTGACAGCCAGGTCCAGGTGTCTCAGATGGGAGGGGTTGGACTTCAGAGCTGAGGCCAGAGAAGCACAGCTGATCTCTGACAAACTGCAGGAACTCAACCTGAATAAAGAATAAATCATGTGGATAAAAAATCATTTCTAATCCAATCAGATATGTCCTAATCAATGAGCTTTCACTAACATGAGTAGAGAGATTTTGTCCTTCTCTTATTGTGGATCATCATAATGTCAGCCTTCTACACACATCATCCAAATGTTACCACGACATTCATACAACTATTCATGTCAACACAGATTCATAACATACTGCTGACCTCAGTCAAGTCTGTAATTAGAAGATAAAGATCAAATCAGACATGTTGGACTAAAAACTGACTTTGATTCACCACTGAAATGGATCAAACTTCAAATGTTCTGTCCTGATCCAGGAAAATAATTTGACATTGATAATGTCAGACCAAGGATATAATGTAGATAAGTACAATAATTATTTTTAAGTTTCTTTCTTAATTAGCAACAAATTATTATGAGAGTTTGATGTATGTTAAAAAAAAAGTAACAGTGAAGGAGAAAAGCAGTTAACTTCTTATAGGCTCAGTCTGAGATGTTCATTTATAATCATATGAAATCTTTAAGTGTGTGGACAGTTTTCTAACAGACATCAGAGGGTTTAGTTTTAATCAACAATTATCATCACAAAGTCTCCTCATGTTATTCTGAGCTGCAGTGATGCAATAAGAGTAAAAAGCATCAAGTGTCAGGAATTCTGTCAGATTAAAGAATCTTTGTTCACTTCAAATGAAACTAGAATATTTATTATGTCGTTATTTAGTGATAAACTCTCTTGTTTGTTTTAAAACCAGAGTGAACTCATGGAAAACCTCCAACAGAAAAATTATTCAACTCACCCAGAAAAAATATCTGTTGCTCTTAATTTTTTTGCCACTTTGTTATGAACACTTTTTCCCATTTGGGATCCTGTAGGAATGATGATTCAATTTTTCAGTGATCTGATTGGTCAATATTCAGGTTGTTGACAGGTTTTGATCTGATCCTCTGAAGTTTACCTGCTCCAGAGCAGGTTAGATGTGCAACATGAGTTACCATGGCGGCGTAACCTGTTCACAATTGAGCCACCTTCATAATTCTGAAAACCCAGAGTTAAACCTGAAGTTACCGGGCTAATCCCAAATTTAAAATCTCATTCATTCATTTCAAGATGAATAGATTCAAGTTCTGGATGAAGATAAACCAGGTTCAGTTGTGGATTAAAGATCTAAGATCTACAACAGTAACAGACAGTGAACTGACCTCAGAGTCTCCAGTCTACAGTGTGGACTCTCCAGAAAAACACACAGCAGCTTCACTCCTGAATCCTGCAGCTACGTTGATGTTCAGGTCCAGGTGTCTCAGATGGAGGGGTTGGACTTCAGAGCTGAGGCCAGAGAAGCACAGCTGATCTCTGACAAACTGCAGGAACTCAATCTGAATAAAGAATAAATCATGTGGATAAAAAATCATTTCTAATCCAATCAGATATGTCCTAATCAATGAGCTTTTACTAACAATGTAACTGGTATAGAATGAACCCAGTTGCAGCACAAATCAGTATAAACAGTCTTTATTCAGCAAGTACACAATCAACCAGAGGATGCAGTGCAGGTGAGTACAACAGGATTGAACCGGGTCTCCTGTGTGCTAAGCAAGCACTTAACCACAGGACCAACGGGGGAGTGGAGCGTGGAGAGCCACACTTGCTGTCCCACTCGGTAGAGGTAGGTGCAGTAGTACAGCGGCGGTTGGCAGTGGCAGCATAGCAACCCACAGAGCGAAGGAGAGTGGAGCGAGCCTGGACCCATGTTCTCGCGACAGCGACGGATGAAGGCTTGACAGGCGGACAGGAAATCTCTTTCTCTTGAGCTGGGAACAGTGGTGGTTGATAGCCGTATGCACACTGAAATAGAGAGAGGCCTGTGGCGGAGCAGACAAGAGAGTTGTGAGCATATTGCACCGCAGAAACTGTTTCCAGTTCTTGGTTCATGCGCTCAGTCTGTCCATTGGTCTGGGGTGGAATCCAGAGGACAGACTGGCGGTGGCACCCAACAGACTGCAGATAACCACATAAGTAATGATGATTGGAGTAAGATTTTATGTTAAGCCAACTACAGACATCAGGTGGGCGGGTGTTTGCAAACAAACCCAGCACATAGAAGCAGAACTCCTCAAAACACAGAAGAAAAAGTGGGGACCATGGTCTGACACCACATCAACAGGGAGGCCGTGCTGGCTGGCAGAATACATGGAGCAGAACCAACTCAGCAGTCTCTTTAGCAGTGGGTAGCTTGGACAGAGGCACAAAGTGGACCATCTTACTGAAGCGGTCCATGATGATCAGGATGACAGTGTGGCCATCAGAGGTGGGAAGACCAGTAACAAAGTCCAGGGATATGTGAGACCATGGGTGGTGAGGAACAGGAAGAGGTTGAAGCAGTCCAGCAGGAGGCCGTGGGAGGTCTTGTGTTGACTGCAAGTAGGACAGGCTTTGATGAATTCCCGGATGTCTTCCAGCACGGTGGGCCACCAGAAACGTTGGAGGAGGGCATGCCGTGTCCGTTGAACACCAGGGTGGCAGGAGAGTTTGGAAGAGTGGGCCCACAGGAGCACATCTGACCTCAAGGCTGGAGGGACGAAAAGGCAGTTCGATGGGCAGGAGCTGGGACCTGGCTGTCCTTCTGTGGCTGCTCTAACCCTCTCCTCATTGCCCCAGGTCAATGTGGCAGCACAAGGCAGGACGGAGGGAGGATGGGTTCAGGTATGTCCACAGAATCCTCTGTCCTCTGGAACTGGCGGAAAGGGCATCGGCCTTAGCATCATGGGATCCCAGACGATAAGAAAGGTGAAGTTGAACCGGGCAAAGAACAGGGAACAGGGAAGAGGCTGGTACAGGTGCAGGAGCAGAAGCCGATGCTTCAGAAGGAGGGCAACTCCAGTGGATGAGGGAGAGCTGGGAAAGTTGGGCTGCTAGTTGCATCTGTCCGGCAAATGCTGCTAGTAGTGCTCGTCCCTGAGCCTCAGCAGCCTGTCTAGCTTCAGCAGCTGACTGTCTGGCTTCAGCAGCAGACACAGTCATCATGGCCTCATGTTGCTGCAGGACGCCTCAATTGTCTCGAGGCGACTAAGTGGTGTAGGATTGTGTGCTGGGTCCATAGCTGGCCAGATTGTACTATAACAGGTATAGAATGAACCCAGTTGCAGCATGAATCAGTACAAACTCATTGTTGGTGAAGCCTTGCTTGAAGGTGGTTAGAATGAGGGCTTGGCGTGGATCCGGACCTTAGACAGAGTCGGAGGAGCTGACGACAGAGGGGAGTGAGCCGAGAGGTGAAGCTGAGTGCCGAGCAGCCACAGGCAGGTGAGGAATGGAGAACAGGCAGGCAGTGCTCGTAGTCAAGGACAGAAGGCTGGTGGATTACCGGGACAGGGACGTGAAGCAAGGTTGAGGCAACACATGCCGGGTCAATACCAGGTAAGCAGTCCGGGAATAAGTGCTGGAGAGTCAGGCATGAGAGCCAAGACAATCTAGCAATGAGTGAGAGGAGGAAGCTGCATATATACTGGCTTGATTGGAGATGGTAAGAGTAGGTGACAGCAGCAGGTGGAAGCAGTTGGGCTGATGAGAGGGGTGTGGCTGAGCAGCAAGGGCAGGAGAGGGCAGAGCAGAATGTAACAAACATGAGTAGAGGGACTTTGTCCTTCTCTTATTGTGGATCATCATAATGTCAGCCTTCTCCACACATCATCCAAATGTCACCACAACATTCATACAACTATTCATGTCAACACAGATTCATAACATGCTGCTGATCTCAGTCAAGTCTGTAATTAGAAGATAAAGATCAAATCAGACATGTTGGTCTAAAAACTGACTTTGATTCACCACTGAAATGGAGTTAAAATAAATGCTGTTACTAACGCCTTTGCTTTTTAGTAATGGGTAATCTAACTCTTCTACTTTTTCTATCGTTAGAGAATGCTGTTACCATTACCAACATGCCGTTACTACAAGTTACTGAAGCTCTGATGGTCATCCCACTTGGCTCACACAGACACAGGAGCTCAAATGTGTGTGTTTTTCCCCTTTAGTGAGGGGGCAGGATAACCACATAAGTAATGATGATTGGAGTAAGATTTTATGTTAAGCCAACTACAGACATCAGGTGGGCGGGTGTTTGCAAACAAACCCAGCACATAGAAGCACTTACACAAACTATCAGAGATGGCGAGTCCGAGTCACAGGGAAAAATGACGTTTTGAGGTGGAAATACAGGCACTACTTTAACTTTATCGAGGTAAAGGTAAAAATGTACATGTTGAGTGTACATTGTGTCCCCAGAAGCAAAAGGTTTGTCCATCGTCCTGTGTAAGCAACTCCAATTTAATGAAGCACTTCTACGACTGCACAAAACTTCCACTAAACTTTTGGCCAAAACGCTGTTTAGCCGACACCAGTAATGATAGCAGGCCAGGTGTGTTGCTGATCCAGGAAAATGTCTTGCTTGGTGATCACATGACCCAAATAGAAAAGGAAACTAGAAATAATTTACAATTGATAATGTCAGACCAAGGATGTAATGTAGATAACTACAATAATTATTTTAAGCTTCTTTCTCAATTTGCAACAAATTATTGTATGAGAGTGTGATGCATGTTAAAAAAGTAACAGTGAATTAACTCTTTCAGCTTCAAAAGCAGGAAGGAGAAAAGCAGTTAACTTCTTATAGGCTCAGTCTGACTGAGATGTTCATTTCTAATCATATGAAATCTTTAAGTGGTGTGGACAGTTTTTCTAACAGACACCAGAGGTTTAGTTTTAATCAACAATTCTCATCACAAAGTCTCCTCATATTTATTCTGAGCTGCAGTGATGCAATAAGAGTAAAAGCATCAACAGTGTCAGGAATTCTGTCAGATTAAAGAATCTTTTGTTCACTTCCAAATGAAACTAGAATATTTATTATATTTGTTATTTAAGTGATAAACTCTCCTTCTGTGTGTTTAAAACCAGAGTGAACACATGGAAAACCTCCAACAGAAAAAAATTATTCAACTCATCTAGAAAAAAAAAAATATCTGTTGCTCTTTACTTTATGTTGCCACTTTGTTATAAAACACTTTTTTCCCATTTGGGATCCTGTAGGAATGATGATTCAATTTTCCCAGTGTTCTGATTGGTCAATATTTGGGCTGTTGACAGGGTTCTGATCTGATCTCTGAAGTTTACCTAGCTCCAGAGCAGGTTAGATAATGCAGCATAAGTTACCGTGGCGATGCAACCTGTTCAAGTGAACCACCTTCATAATTCTGAAAACCCAGAGTTAAACCTGAAGTTACCGGCTAATCCCAAATCCTGATTCACAGTACAGACAATGATTTAATAAAGTTTGTATTTGTAGATGATAAATATCAACTCAGATGAAGGCGAATAAAATCCTCTTCACTGTTGAAGTTTTTACATGACCTTCTGCTTTATAAACTTTGTAGCTGAATAGAGTTTTTTGTAATTAAATGTGAGGGGCTGAGTTAAAGCAGATGCCATGTTGGTTTAGGTTTGTAACTCCACCCACTAATGGGTAGGAAATAGATATGCCCGTCTTTAAAAGTCCAGGTGAGGGTGCAGCACTTCCTCTTTGTCTAAGGCCTCCTGTGAGCAGTGCTTTGGTGTGTGCAGGTGAGGGAAAGTTGGATTTGGGAGAGAGAGAGAGACAAAGGAAAACGTTCTTTGTTTTGTTAATAGAGGTATTTTCTGATTCACAGATCTGTGCAGTCCTGTGAGCCTGTAGGCTGTTGATGCCATGCTCCAAGAGGTCGGTGGCTGTGGTTGAATTAAACTCAGCTCTTTCCCTGTGTTCTATAGCAATGTGTGTTTCCTATCTGACAGGGAAGACTGAGGGTTGCACCTTGTTGAGTCTTATCCAGTGAACCAGACAGAGCCAGGATTCTGTAGTAGCCCCCACATGTCTTTCAAGTATGAAACTTATTTAAAGGCAGTGTGGTGGGGCTGTATCCCCTAAAGTATTAATACACATTTTTAATAGTTGCTGTCGCTTCGTAGCTTTCAGGCCCAGATCCAGACTGCTGCTTTGCCTGAGAGCAGTTCTTTTATTGGCTGGCTTTTATTTACTTCATGCGTCGTTTTTACAGGGACTGGTGTAATGATTCTGCTGCGACATTAATTCCTGTGAACTAATTATTGAGTTTTTAATTATCTGTCCATATAAGTCCTTTCTTGTTCATTTTATCTGAACCAACTGTTTTTATTGTTTTTACACTACTCCACAATAAGTTAGGGATATTGTTATTTACATGAATGCTTTTCCCTATTTGGTCTGAATTTTAATGAAATTAAAGTTCCTTTGATATCACTAATAATGAATGAGAAGAAACCATTACTTTCATTAGTTTAATATTACCCCAAAATTTAGACAATAACAAGGATAGCCCCAAATAATCAAAAATTGACAATGTCAGTAGCGGGTGTTTCCACCATTTGCCACAATGACAGCATGACAGCTGACATCTCATGCTCCTCACTAGCTCCTCTCATGATGTTGTTCTGAGGGCAATGCGTTCCACTCTTCCACAAGTGCTACACACAGTTCTGCCAGATCACGTGGGTGCAAGGTGCGATCATCCAGTCTCTGCTTCAGTTGGTCCCAGGCGTGCTCTATGGGGTTCAGGTCAGGGGGGACATTGATGGCCATACCATACGAGCCTCCAATTCAATTCAATTCAATTCAATTTATTTATATAGCGCCTTCCACAATCAAAATTGTCTCAAAGCGCTTACAGAGACCCAGAGCCTGACCCCAGAGCAAGCACTTAAGGCGACAGTGGCAAGGAAAACTCCCTTTAACAGGAAGAAACCTTGAGCAGAACCTGGCTCAGATGGGGACCCTCCTGCCGATGGCCGGGCTGGGTGAAAGGAGGAAAAGGAGGAAGATAGGACAGCTAGGAATGGAGGAGAGGGGAGAAAGACATGCAGCATAATACAGACAATGTGGGTCAGTATTTACATTACAGTTAGTGAACAGTTATTGATAATGTGTGCTCAGCAGATTAGAATTATGAAACAGAGCACGGAGGCAAAAAGCTGTCATGACTGGTAATTATTTACATTACAGTTTGCAAAGAATATTAATCAAATATTTATCTGTAGCAGAACGGAACATTAAACATGTTAGAAATAGATCATTGTAAACAATAAACAGCAGCAGGTGGGTGGAGCCAGGACCATAGGACATGCAGCTCCGGAGCCAGAGGTACCTGCAGTAAGGTACAGAGAAAGAGAGACCAGAGAGAAACAAACACAGGACTACGGGACAGAGAGGACACAGAGTTAATGACATGTAATAAAGGCTAATAGATTTGAGAGTGGGTCTGAGGAGAGAAAGAGAAAGAAGAAGAAGTGCGCAGTAAATCATGGATGTCCCCAGCAGCCTAGGCCTATAGCAGCATAACTAGGGGATGATTCAGTTGCCTGAGCCAGCCCTACTAAGGGCTATATCCTTAACTGTAACAGTGTCTATAGAGATAATTGTGACTAACTATAAGTTTAATAAATAACTAGGACTGTAACTACAACTAATTATAAGCTTTATCAAACAAGAAGGTTTTAAGCTTCGCTTTTAAAATTAGAGAGGGTGTCTGCTTCCCAACCCAAACTGGCAGTTGGTTCCATAGGAGAGGGGCCTGATAGCTAAAGGCTCGGCCTCCCATTCTACTTTTTAGAGATTTTGGGAACCATAAGCAAACCTGCATTCTGGGAACGAAGCAATCTGTTAGGATGATATGGTACTATCAGCTCTTTTGAGATATGAAGGAGCCTGGCCATTGAGGGCCTTATATGTAAGGAGAAGGATTTTAAAATCAATTCTGGATTTTACAGGAAGCCAATGAAGAGAAGTTAGTACAGGAGTAATGTGATCTCTCTTGCTAATTCCAGTCAGTACTCGCTGCAGCATTTTGGATCAGCTGGATGCTTTTTAGATAGTTAACTGGACATCCTGATAATAGGAATTACAGTAGTCCAGCCTAGAAGTAACAAAAGCATGGACTAATTTTTCAGCATCACTCATGCACAGAATGTTCCTAATCTTACTGATATTGCGCAGGTGAAAGAAGGCTTTATGTCCTAGAGACTTGTTTTATATGTGAGTTAAAGGACAGATCCTGATCAAAAATAACTCCAAGGTTCCTCACAGTCGTACTGGAGGCTAAATTAATGCCATCCAGAGTAACTATATGATTAGATAAACTGTTTCTGAGGTGTTTGGGACCAAACAAAATAACCTCAGTTTTGTCTGAATTCAGAAGAAGAAAGTTACAGGTCATCCAGGCCTTTATGTCTTACCAACTAGAGATTTATCTGATCTAATATGTGAGTGCCAATCAAAGGCAACACATCTTTAAGAAGTCTGGTCGGGATAGGATCCAAAAGACATGTTGATGATTTAGATTTAGAAACTATTGAAGTCAATTCAGCTAGATCTATGGGAGAGAAACAGTCTAAACCACAAATCAGGACTGGCAGACATTTCTAAAGATGTTGTTCTAGACATACCTACATCATTAACAGTTGTAGGCAGGATGAGATGGATTCTGTCTCTAATGTCTACTATTTTGTTGCTAAAGAAGCTCATAAAGTCATTACTAGTGAGAGCTAGAGGGATGGATGGTACAACAGAGCTATGGCTCTTGTCAGCCTGGCTACAGTGCTGAAAAGAAACCTAGGGTTGTTCTTGTTTCCTCTATTAATGATGAGTAATAGGCAGTTCTTGCCTTTATTTAAGGGGCTTTTTTATACGCTATAAAGCTGTCTTTCCAGGCTAGGCGGAATTCCTCTAAATTAGTGGATAACCATTTCCTTTCCAGCTGTGGATATCTGCTTTAAAGTACGATTTGTGAATTGTACCATGGAGCTAGCTTCCTCTGATTACTGACCTTCTTTTCAAAGGGCAACAGAGTCAAGGGTTGAACGAATGAAGCAGCAGTATTATCAACTAGATAGTCTATATCTGCTGAGTAACGTTTAGGCCATTGCCCTCTGTAAGACTGGCACATGGCAGCGGAGATAATAAAGATGGAATAGCTTCCTTATATTTGATAACAGCATTATCAGACAGAAATCTACAGTAGTTAATTTTTTCTCAGATGCTGTGCAGTTCATTATTGTAAATTCAAATGTTACTAAAGAATGATCAGATAAAACAGGGTTCTGAGGGAATACTGTCAAATATTCAGCTTCTATGCCATAGGTTAGTACAAGATCAAGGGTGTGATTAAAACAGTGAGTTGGTTTGTTAACATTTTGTAAAAAGCCAATTGAGTCTAATACTGAATAGAAAGCAGTCTTAAGGCTGTCATTGTGGGTATCGATACGAATATTAAACTAAAAAGCCATAAAATTAAATTCGCGTGTGTTCCCTAAGGTTCAATTTTAGGTCCCACACTTTTTTAACCTTTCCATGCTGCCACTTGAAATGTTATCAGAGGCACTGCATCAGCTTCCATAGCTATGTTGATGATACACAGCTTTTACATTGCTGTGCCCTGTTGACCCAGGGCCAATCCAGGCTCTTTTTCACTGTGTATTTTAGATATCGTTATGGATAGAAAAAATTTCAGCTCAATGAGGACAAAGCTGAAATATTGGTCATTGGTACTGATGCTGAGAGAGAGAAATCAATGTGAAACTTCAACTCAGTGAAAAACAAGTGAAAACCAAGGAGTCTTCTTTGACTCAGATATTAGTTTTGAGCTCCCACATTAAAAGGTAACTAAAATTGCTTTTTTCATCTGAAGAATATTGCTGAGTGCACCATTTTCTCTTTGAGCTAATGTGTAGAGACACATTGCTGCAGGCTCTTTTCACCTGCAGAATTGATTACTGCACACTCTGCTTGGTCTCCCTAAGAAGAACATATTCAGCTACAGCTGCTTCAAAATTCAGCAGCACGTACTGGGACAAAGACCAGACACAGAGAGAACACATTACACCAATTTTAAAGTCTCTGCACTGGCTTCTGTCTGCTTCAGAAGTGATTTAAGATCCCTTTATTGGTTTATAAAGCCTTAATGGTCTTGGTCCAACCTATTTATCAGATTTGCTTTTAAACCTATGAGTCTCTCTCTGAACCCTCTGGTCTTCTGGTAGTGGCCTTTTAGTTAAACCCAAAGTCGAACAAAAACCTATGGAGAAGCCTTTTATAACTATGGTCCACGCCTCCTGAACAGCCCCTGAAGACCTGAGGCAGCCAGAACTCTGATACTTTTTAGAAGCAAACTTAAGACCTACCTCTTTAATCTGGCTTTTAATTCTAAGCTTATTTGTTTATTTATTTGTCTGTTTAACAAATACACATTTTATTCCGTTTTATCACTTTTTCATGTATTTGTTTGTGCTTTTGTTTGTTTTCCAGATTTCTGTATTGACTTGTGAAATTTTCTTTTTAACATTTTTCATAATTTTTAAACTTCACTTTTGATTTCTTTAAATTATTCACTTCATTCTATTATCATTTTGATTGTTCCTAAGTCATGCATTTATTTTATATTGTTCTGGTATTTTGATTATTTATCCTGCTCTGTGTTTTCTCATTGCAAAGCCTTGAGATTTATGATAGTATTTCCTGAGTTCCTGTTTTTTGGAAACTTTACTTAACTGTGGTTATTGATGATTTTGGCTATGTGTCTGTGGGGTGGAGGACTAACACTGTGTACAACACTTTGTGCTACAATGTATTTGTATGAAAAGTGCTACAAAAATAACATCTGATTGATTGAACTGACTGAAATGAAGTGAAACTGAAGGAATAATTCTAGTCTGAGATAAGAAAGTCACAATATGGAACAGAATAACTATTTCAAATCTCATTCATTAATTTATCTTATTCATTCATTCAAGATGAATAGATTCGTTCTGATGAAGATAAACCAGGTTCAGTGTGGATTAAAGATCTAAGATCTACAAATAGTAAAAAGACAGGAACTGACCTAGAGTCTCCAGCTGCCCACAGTGTGTACTTCCTCCAGAAAATCACACAGCAGCCGCACTCCTGTCCTTCAGCTTGTTGAGGTCAGGTCCAGGTGTCTCTGTGATGGGGAGGGGTTGACTTCAGAGCTGAGGCCAGAGAAGCACAGCTGATCTCTGACAAACTGCAGGAACTCAATCTGAAAAAGAAGAATAAAATCATGTGGATACAACTATTTCTAATCCAATCAGATATGTCCTAATCAATGAGTTTTCACTAACGAGTAGAGGAACTTTCTTGTCCTTCTCATTGTGGATCATCATAATGTCAGCCTTCTACACACATCATCCAAATGTCACCACAACATTCAAACAACTAGGTCTATGTCAACACAGATTCATAACATGCTGCTGACCTCAGTCAAGTCAAACGTGACATGTTGGACTAAAACTGACTTTGTTTATGATCATGACCCAAATAGAAAAGCTAGAAATAATTTACAATAATGTTGCATTCAAGGATATAACAGAAAAAGTACAATAATTATTTTTAAGTTTCTTACTTAATTAGCAAATAAATTATTATGAGAGGTGATGTTAAAAAAGTGCACAGTGAATTAACTCTTCAGCTTCCAAAGCAGGAAGGAGCCGACCGACACCTGCTCCATGTCCAGTCCGCACTCGGCCAACACCTGCCCCCTGGCTTGCTCTTTGCCGCTGTCTCACTGGCTGGTCAACTGATCTGTTTCTGCCTGTCTGGTCGGCTCCCAAGTGCCATCGCCTGTCTGTCCAGCCTTCTGGTCGGCCTCCCAGCTGCCTATCGCCTGTCTGTCCAGCCTTCTGGTTGGCCTCCCACGCACCTTCGCATGTCTGGGTCGGGTCTCCAAGCGCCATCATCTGTCTGGCCAACTCCTGGCTGGTTTTGTGATTGTCTGCCCCACCCTAATTGGTTTCACCTGCTGCCCATTGCCTTGTGTATTTAAGTCTTGTTGTTTCCTGGTGTTTTGGTTAGATTGTCCTTGTCCATGCTTGAGTCTGCACCATGTCAAGTCCCTGTGTTTGTTCGTGTTCCTGTGTCTTGTGTTTTCCCCCTCATGGACTTACCTTGGTTTCCTTTGTTTCAAGTAAGCACTATTGTATTTTTGTTTAGTTTTGTTCGTAAGAGTTAGTTTTTTTCCTTCGTGAATGATTTTTGGTTGTTTGAGTTTTGTTCCTTTGCCCTGGACTCATCCAAGGATTTTGCATTCTTAAAAGACATTTAGTTCTCTCATTCTGCCTGTCTTTGGGTTTTTTTGCGTTTTTCTGGATTCCATAGATCTGTGCAGTCCTGTGAGCCTGTAGGCTGTTGATGCCATGCTCAAGAGGTCGGGCCGTGGTTGAATTAAACTCAATAGCAATGTGTGTTTTATCTGTGGTAAGACTGAGGTTGTACTTGTTGAGTCTTATCCACTGTACTCAGACCGAAATAGGGGACTTATAGTAGGCCCCTCTACACAACTTCTTAAATATGAACTTTTATTTAAAGGCAGTGTAGTGGGGCTGTCTCCCAAAGTATTAAATACACATTTTAATAGTTACACACCTCTTTAGGCCCAGATCCAGACTGCTGCTTGCCTGAGCGGTTCTTTTTATTGGCTGGCTTTATTTACTTCATATGTTGTTTTTGTAGAGACTGACAATGATTTTGCTGCACCATTAGTTCCTGTTGACCGCCATTGAGTTTTTAATTATCTGTCCTTTCTCTGTTCCTCAAGTCCTTTCTGTTCATTTTATCTGAACCAACTGATTTTAATTATATTTTATTTTTGTAGAGGTCCAGTCTGTGGGGAGGAGTTTGTAGAGTACACACTTCCATGCTGTGTGGTAATATAAATGGTATGTCACATAGTTGTGTCTTGAATTTTCCCTAAGTGCAGTGCAGTGTTCAGAGACTTGCAGTGTTTGAAGTGTCTTCGTGGACCAGCACCAGGTGACACATGGTGTGAGAGAAGCAGGTTGTGATAGAATCTCCCTAAGTGAGGACTCTACCCTTATTTTAAACTTGTATTGTTGTATTCAGTTGGTGCTATCTAGGTTATTTCAATACTGTAGAATAAAGGCTATCATTTGTACTTACCTGAGTGCTTTGTTCTGTCCAGGCTCTGTTAGTTCTCAACACTTCCTGTCTTAATTGTCTAGGGTTTAAATAAACGTAATATTTGTTTGAAATGCATGTCTGCCACTCTTCCCTTTTTGAACTTTTGTTATTTGTGTCACCACCAGTATCAATAAGTTATATTGAGATTTATAATTTTAACTCCTCAGACCTTCTATACACTCTGAGTTGGGCCATAAAAGTCAAGTGAAATGAAGTGAAACTGAAGGAATTTTAGTCTGAGATAAGACAGTCACAATATGGAACAACAACTATTTTCAAATCTGAATGAAGATAAACCAGGTTCAGTTGTGGATGAAAGATCTTAAGATCTACAACAGTAACAGACAGTGAACTGACCTCAGAGTCTCCAGTCTACAGTGTGACTCCTCCAGAAAACCATTAATAAAAGCAGCTTCACTCCTGAACTGCAGCCTGTTGGACACAGGTCCAGGTGTCTCAGATGGGGAGGGGTTGACTTCAGAGCTGAGGCCAGAGAAGCAGCTGATCTCTGACAAACTGCAGGAACTCCAACCTGAATAAAGAATAAATCATGTGGATAAAATCATTTCTAATCCAATCAGATGTCCTAATCAATGAGCTTTCAATTAACATGAGTAGAGAGATTTTGTCCTTCTCTTATTGTGGATCATCATAATGTCAGCCTTCTACACACATCATCCAAATAAATGGCCACCTATATTCATACAACTATTCATGTCAACAGATTCATAACACATACCGTTGACCTCAAATAAGTCTGTAATTAGAAGATAAAAGATCAAATCAGACATGTTGGACTAAAAACTGACTTTTGATTCATTAATGAAATGGATCAAATCAAATGTCTCTGTCCGATCCAGGAAAATAACGGACATTGATAATGTCAGACCAAGGATATAATGTAGATATATTTTTAAGTTTCTTTCTTAATTAGCAACAAATTATTATGAGAGCTCACGGCGTTAAAAAAAAGTAACAGTGAAGGAGAAAAGCAAAGTTAACTTTATAGGCTCAGTCTGAGATGTTCATTTATAATCATAGGAAATCTTTAAGTGTGTGGACAGTTTTTCTAACAGGACATCAGGGAGGGTTTAGTTTTAATCAATAATTATCATCGCCAAAGTCTCCTCATGCTGCTCTGAGCTGCAGTGATGCAATAAGAGTAAAAGCATCATGTCAGGAATTCTGGGTTGATTAAAGAATCTTTGTTCACTCAAATGAAACTAGAATATTTATTATGTCGTTATTTAGTGATAAACTCTCTGTTTGTTTTAAAACCAGAGTGAACTCATGAACCTCCAACAGAAAAATTATTTGTTCCACCCAGAAAAAATATCTGTTGCTCTTAATTTTTTTTGCTGCCTGTTATGAAATTACTTTTTCCCATTTGGGATCCTGTAGGAATGATGATTCAATTTTTCAGTGATCTGATTGGTCAATATTCAGGTTGTTGACAGGTTTTGACCTGATCCTTCAGTTACCTGCTCCAGAGCAGGTTAGATGTGCAGCATGAGTTACCACATGGACGTGAATTCCGTTCACAATTGAGCCACTCTCAATTCTGGAAACCCAGGAGTTAAACCTGAAGTTACCGGGCTAATCCCAAATTTAAAATCTCATTCATTCATTCAAGATGAATAGATTCAAGTTCTGATGAAGATAAACCAGGTTCAGTTGTGATTAAAGATCTAAGATCTACAACAGTAACAGACAGTGAACTGACCTCAGAGTCTCCAGTCTCAGTGTAACTCTCCAGAAAACACACAGCAGTTTCAATTCCTGAATCCTGCAGCTCGTTGGATGTTCAGGTCCAGGTGTCTCAGATGGAGGGGTTGGACTTTGAAGAGCTGGTGCAGGCCAGAGTAGCTACAGCTGATCTCTGACAAACTGCAGGAAACTCAATCTGAATAAAGAATAAATCATGTGGATAAAATCATTTCAATCCAATCAGATATGTCCTAATCAATGAGCTTTACTAACAATGTAACTGGTATAGAATGAACCCAGTTGCAGGCACAAATCAGTATGTCAGTCTTTATTCAGCAAGTACACAATCAACCAGAGGACGGTGTGTGAGTACAACAGGATTCGAACCCGGGTTCCTGCAAAGTGGGCAAGCACTTAACCACAGGACCAACGGGAGGGAGACGGGAGAGCCACACTTGTCCCACTGGGTAGGTAGGCAGTAGCATAGCCGGGCGGTTGGCAGTGGCAGCATAGCAACTTGCCAGAACTAAGGAGAGTGGAGCCAGCCTGACCCACAAAACTCCCATGACAGCGACGGATGAAGGCTTGACAGACGGACAGAAATCTCTTCTCTGAGCTGGGAAACAGTGGTGGCTGATAGCCATGCACACTGAAATAGAGAGAGGCCTGTGGCGGAGCAGACAAGAGAGTTGTGACATATTGCAATCAAGAGGGCTGTTTCTAGTTCTGGTTCATGCGCTTCAGTCTGTCCATTGGTCTGGGGTGAACTGAGGACAGATTGGCGTGGCACCCAACAGACTGCAGATAACCACATAAGTACGATGATTGGAGTAAGATTTTATGTTGTCAACTACAGACATTGGGTGGGCGGGTACTTGCAAACAAACCCAGCACACATAGAAGCAGAACTCCCTCCAAACACAGAAGAAAAGTGGGACCATGGTCTGACACCACATCAACAGGAGGCTGTACAGGAATACATGGAGGAACCAACTCAGCAGTCTCTTTTAGCAGTGGGTAGTTTGACAGAGGCACAAAGTGACCATCTTACTGAAGCGTCCAGATGATCAGGATGACAGTGTGGCCATCAGAGGTAAAGACCAGCAACAAAGTCCAGGGGATAAGGGAGACCATGGGTGGTGAGGAACAGGAAGAGGTTGAAGCAGTCCAGCAGGAGGCCGGTGGAGGTCTTGTGCTGACTGCAAGTAGGGAGGGCTTTGATGAATTCCTGATGTCTTCCAGCACGGTGGGCCACTCAGAAACGCTGAGGAGGGCATGCCGTGTCCGTGCCAGGGCCCACCAGGGTGGCAGGGGAGAGTCGGGAAGAGTGGCCCATGAGCACATCTGACCTCAAGGCTGAGGGATCAAAAGGCAGTTGATGGGCAGGAGCTGGGACCTGGCTGTCCTTCTGTGGTTGCTCTAACCCCTCTCCCTCATTGCCCTGTACAATGTGGGCACAAGGTAGATTTGAGGGAGGATGGGTTCAGGTATGTCCACAGAATCTCTGTCCTCTGAACTGGCGGAAAGGCATCGGCCTTAGCATTGCGGGATCCCGGATTTATAAGAAAGGGTGAAGTTGAACCGGCAAAGAACAGGGAACAGGGAAGAGGCTGGTACAGGTGCAGGAGCAGAATGATGCTTCAGAAGGAGGGGCACCTCCAGTGGATGAGGAGACAAAAAGTTGGCTGCTAGCTGTAATCTGTCCGCAAATGCTGTTAGTGCCTGGCCTCCCTGAGCCTCAGCAGCCTGTCTAGCTTCAGCAGCTGACTGTCTGGCTTCAGCAGACATGTAGTCATCATGGCCCCATGTTGCTGCAGGACGCCTCAATTGTCTCGAGGCGACTAAGTGGTGTAGGATTGTGTGCTGGTCCATAGCTGGCCAGATTGTACTATAACAGGTATAGAATGAACCCAGTTGCAGCATGAATCAGCACAAACTCATTGTTGGTGGGGCCTTGCTTGAAGGTGGTTAGAATGAGGGCTTACGGATCCGACCTTAGACAGAGTCGGAGGAGCTGATTTGCCAGAGGGGGTGAGCCGAGAGGTGAAGCTGAGCGAGCAGCCACAGGCAGGTGAGGAATGGAGAACAGGCAGGCAGTGCTCGTAGTCAAGGACAGAAGGCTGTGGACTGTGGGACAGGGACGCGGAAGCAAGGTTGAGGCACACGGGTCAATACCAGGTAAGCAGTCCGGAATAAGTGCTGGAGAGTCAGGAGAGTAAGACAATTCCAGCAATGAGTGAGAGGAGTGAAGCTGCATATATACTGGCTTGATTGGAGATGGTGAGTAGGGTGACAGCAGCAGGTGGGAAGCAGCTGGGCTGATGAGGTGCATGAGCAGCAGGGCAGGAGAGGCAGAGCAGAATGAACAAACATGAGTAGAGGGATTCTATCCTTCATTGTGGATCATCATAACAGCCTCTCTCCACATCATCCAAATGTCACCACAACATTCATACAACTATTCATGTCAACACAGATTCATAACATGCTGCTACCCAGTCAGTCTTTTGTAATTAGAAGATAAAGATCAAATCAGACATGTTGGTCTAAAAACTGACTTTTGATTCAATTAATGAATGGAGTTAAATAAATGTCATTAACGCCTCTTGCTTTTTAGTAATGGGTAATCTAACTAACTACTTTTTTCTATCGTTAGAACGCCAAGCAATATTACTCAACATGTCACATTACAAGTTACATTGAAGCTACGAAGTGTCATCCCACTTGGCCTACATAGACACAGGAGTTCCAAATGTGTGTGTTTTTTCCCTTTAGTGAGGGGGGCGGGGATAACTACATAAGTAATGATGATTGAGTAAGATTTTATGTTGTCAACTACAGATACCTAGGGTGGGCGGTGTTTGCAAACAACCAGCACAGAAGCACGCACACAAACTATCAGGAGATACATCCTGAGTCACAGGGAAAGACGCATGCCGAGGTGGGAAATACAGTACCACTTTTAATTATCTATGTGGAAAAAGGTAAAATGTACATGTTGGAGGTACATTGTGTCCTAGAGCAAAGGGTTTGTCCACGTCCTGTGTAACTCCAATTTAATGAAGCACTTCGACTGCACACGCCCACTAAACTTTTGGCCAAAACGCTGTCTATTAATTCAGTAATGATAGCAGGCCAGGTGTTGCTGGATCCAGGAAAACGTTCTTGCTTAAGATCACATGACCCAAATAGAAAAGGAAAACTAGAAATAATTTTACAATTGATAATGTCAAATCAAGGATGTAATGTATAATCACAATACTTTTTAAGCTTCTTTCTCAATTTGGCAACAAATTATTAGAGAGTGATGCATGTTAAAAAGTAACAGTGAATTAACTCTCTTCAGCTTCCAAAAGTAGAAGGAGAAAAGCAGTTAACTTCTCTTTATAGGCTCAGTCTGATTGGAGATGTCTACTCTAATCATATGAAATCTTAAGTGTGGACAGTTTTCTAACAGGATAAGAGGGTTTAGTTTTAATCAACACCATCACAAAGTCTCTCATGTTATTCTGAGCTGCAGATGCAATAAGAGTAAAAAGCATCAACAAAGTCAGGAATTCGTCAGATTAAGAATCTTTTGTTCACTTCCAAATGAAACTAGAATATTTATTATGTTGTTATTTAGTGATAAACCTCCTTCTGTGTGTTTAAAAACCAGAGTGAACACATGGAGCCTCCAACAGAAAAAAAAAAAATTATTCAACTCATCTAGAAAAAAATATCTGTTACCTTTACTTTGTTGCTGTTTTGTTATAAACACTTTTTTTTCCATTTGGGATCCTGTAGGAATGATGATTCAATTTTCCCATGTTCTGATTGGTCAATATTTGGCTGTTGACAGGTTCTTGATCTGATCCTCTGTGTTTACCTGCTTCAGAGCAGGTTAGATGCATAAGTTACCGTGGCGATGCAAATCCTGTTCAAGTGAACTACCTTCATAATTTGAACCCAGAGTTAAAATTAGTTACCGGCTAATCCCAAACTGATTCACAGTACAGACAATGATTTAATAAAGTTTGTATTTGTAGATGAACATCAACTCAGATGAAGACGAATAAAAATCCTTCTTCACTGTTGAAGTTTCTTACATGACCTTCTGTTTATAAACTTTGTAGCTGAATAGGTTTTGTAATTAAATGAGGGCTGAGTTAGGCTTAGATGCCAAGTGTTGGCTTAGGTTTGTAACTCCACCCACTAATGGGTAGGAATAGATATGCCGGCTCAAAGTCCAGGTGAGGGTGCAGCACTCTCTTGTCTAAGGCCTCCTGTGAGCAGTGCTTTTGGTGTGCAGGTGAGGAAAGTTGATTTGGAGAGAGAGAGACAAAGGAAAAACGTTCTTGTTTTGTTAATAGAGGTATTTTCTGATTCCACAGAGATCTGTGCAGTCCCAGAGCCTGTAGGCTGCTGTTGGATGCCATGCTCAAGAGGCTCTGCTGTGGTTGAATTAAACTCAGCTCTTCCTGTGTTCTCTATAGCAATGTGTGTTTCATCTGACAGGAAGACTGAGGTTGCACCTTTGTTGAGTCTTATCCAGTGAATCAGGACAGAGCCAGGATTCTGTAGCAGCCCCCCATTACGTTCTTTAAGTATGAAACTTATTTAAAGGCGTGTAGTGGGCTGTATCCCTGTGCTATTAATACATTTTAATAGTTGCTGTCGCCGCTTTCAGGCCCAGATCTGACTGCTGCTTGCCTGGAGCAGTTCTTTATTGGTCATTTTATTTACTTCATGTCGCTTTTTACAGGGACTGGTGTGTAGGATCTCTGCTGCAATCACATTAATTCCTGCGAACTAATTATTGAGTTTTAATTATCTGTCCATATGTCCTTTCTGTTCATTTTATCTGAACCAACTGTTTTATTGTTTTACACTACTCACAATAAGTTAGATATTGTTATTTACATGAATGCTTTTCCTATTTGGTCTGAATTTTAATGAAATTAAAGTTCCTTTGATATCACTAATAATGAATGAGAGAAGAAACACCATTTCATTAGTTTAATATTACTCCCCAAAATTTAGACAATAACAAGGATAGCCCTTCTAAATAACAAAATTGACGTCAGTAGCGGGTGTTTCCAATTATTTGCCATAATGACAGCATGACAGCGACATCTCATGCTCCTCACTAGCTCATGATGTTGTTCTGAGGCAATGCGCCCCACTCTTCCACAAGTGCGCACAATAAAGTTCTGCCAGATCACGCGGGGGTGGGGGGCACGATCATCCAGTCTCTGCTTCAGTTGGTCCCAGACGTTTCTATGGGTTCAGGTCAGATTATTGATGGCCATACTCATACGAGGCACTCCGACTTCCTGAAGCTCTAGCTGTGATAATTCTGCTAACATGTGGTGGAGCATCATCATCCATGAACAGAAAGTTGGGGGTGCTGGCAGAATTGGGGATGATGATGGGCTCTATGATGTCTCTGAGGTAAGAACGTGCAGTGACTGAGCTAGATAGATAGAGATACTTTATTAATCCCGTGGGGAAATTGCGTTTATAGCAGCAGTCACAACGAGACAATAAATACACTCTATAAAGGAAGAATAAATTTGTAAAAGAAATACTATATATATTGCCACAGGTGGTTCTTCTTGGCACGGACCAGGCAGGATGTTTTACAGCACTGGAACCCTCTGCAGGTGAAGACTCTGATTGAACAGGTGCTGCAATCACACAGCTGGCTGGAGCAGTTCCTCAGCACCGTGGCTGATGCCATCGGCCCAGCAGCCTTTCCTGGTTGACCCTCTCCAACTGTCTCCTCACCTGGCTGGATGAGAATTAGTCATCTGGGGGGGAGGAGATGGGGGAGCTGTTTGGAGGGGGGGAGGAAGATGGCGGAGGTGTTAGGGGCCCTGGGAGGTGTGAAGAAATCCACTGATCACTCAGAGGAGAAGTGGGGCATAGTTGGGGAGGGGGGCTGAATCAAACCTGTTGAAAACTGGTTTAACTCATTAGCTCGGTCCACATTCCCTTCAGCGACACATCTTCCTTTCCTGAAACCAGTGATCACTCCATTCCACTCCACACGCCCCTGGTTTGGTTCTCCAGTCTTCCTCCAGCTTCCTCCTGTGGCGTCTTCCTCTCTTCAGACTGTGTTTGGGTTTCCCTTTTGACCCCTCCTGAGTAGTCGGTCCCCAGCCATAAGGCCCTCTTTTTTCATTCAGAAGGGCCTTCAAGTCACTTGTCACCCATGGTTTGTTGTTAGGGGGAACGCACCTTCTTGGTGGGGATGGAGTTGTCCGTGCAGAATTTGATGACCAGAAAAACAGTCAGTTAGTCCATCCAAGAGTCACCATGTGGGTTTATACAGAGCAGGCCAGTCGGTGGTTTCCCGAGCGCCCCGAGGCGCCATGGCACCATCAGACCATTTCCTAACAGTCCCTCACAGTGACTGGCTGCTGCTGAAACCACAGGTGTTGATGGGGGGAGCAGGACAAGATTGTGGTCAGACTGCCCAGTGGAGGGAGTGCAGTGGGGGTGTATGCATTGGATTTGCATACAGTAAATCCAAAGTCTTATTGCCTCTTGTTGTGCACTGGGCATACTGATGGGCGGGGAGAGGGAGGAGAAACAGGCATGGTTAAAGTCCCTTGTGATGAAAATGAAGGCACGATGTTTAGTCTGCAGGTCGGCAGTGACAGAGTGGATGCGTCACAGGCGGTCTGCTTTACGGTCGGAGGAATATAGCGGTGATGGCGATCGTTTGTAAACTCCTGTGGCAAATAATATGGACGAAGTCCGCACAATAAGTTCCCGCCCGGGCTGCACACGCCTTGATGTGGAAAGTCGGTTTTCACCTACTTGTTTAAACGGCGACCCCCCCCTTTCTTCTACCGCGCGTGGTGTCCCGGTCCGCCATTGTGGAATCCAGCGATCGTACATTTGAGTCCGGGATCAGTCCGTGCAGCCTTCTCGTGAAGCACATGATGCTGGCCTCTCGTACTCCCTACGGGTGAGCGCCCTCGCTGTCCACTTTGTTTGCCAGTGACCTTTCGTTCCCCGTGATGATCACGGGAACAGGGTTTAAAAGCTTCTTCAGCCGTCTTCTACCTCCCGCCCTGCATCCTCATCATCTCCCCCTCAGTTCCTCTGGGATTTGGGCTTTCTCCGGCCAGGGATGGGCCTCAGAGCCAACAGCTGATCTCGAGGTAAACAATGCCGTTCTTCGGGATGGCTGCTGGGGGGCCCGAGCAGCCCAAGCACCAGGAGCAGGAGAAAAGTGTCCAATCTCAGTCATGCTCCAAACACTAAAAAATCTACTGAAGACAGAACAAAAACTAAAAGTAGACAAGAACAGACACACTAAAACACTAAACACTAAAGAAAAGCTTAGAAAAACGTAAAACTACTGCAAATGAGGGAGTTGCTGCCAAGCTGCCATCTGAGACAGCGCCATCTTGGGTTACTGCACCATCAAGTGGGATGGATGCCGCTCTCAACCAGGTTTTCCCAAAAGTTTTCCAGTTGTCAATGAATACGTGTTTGCTGGACACTACCTAAACATGTCATCACTGGTCAATCGGGCAGGGATCCAGAAAACTCGAGTCCCAAAATTGTTTTGGCATAACACCAATTCCACATTAATTTTAGTGACCTCCATTGGGGTATCGTGTCATTATGTGACGTGAATAACAATCTTGCCAAATCTACATTTATCCTAGCAGCAGTTTAATATGATTCAGCCCTGCCGCCCCACAGGAATGCATTTAACTATGTTGCTAGTCTCTAACTTACATTTCAAAAATGGGGCTGCAATAACCAGTGGTTGTGTGGGAAAATCTGTTTGAAATGTGAGCGGGTTTGGGGATGAACCATGGGCTGTTGTGGTTTTCTATGGTCGGAGTCAAGCCTCTACTTCCTGTGAGTTCTGAAGGTTTCATTGAAGTCAACAGACATTATTCATGACAACTGTGAAATGAAGTGAAACTGAAGGAATAATTATTAGTCTAGAAAAGAAAAGTCACAATATGGAACAAAACTATTTCAATCTCATTCATTCATTCATTCAAAATGAATGGATTCAAATTCCAGTCTAGATGAAGATAAACCAGGTTCAGTTGTGATTAAGATAAGATCTCAACAGTAACAGACAGTGAACTGACCTCAAGTCTCCAGTCTACAGTGTGGACTCTCGAGAACCCCAACAGCAGCTTCACTCCTGAAACCTGCAGTTGTTGTTGTCACTCAGGTCCAGGTGTCTCAGATGGGAGGGTTTGGGCTTCCCGAGCTGAGGCCAGAGAAGCACAGCTGATCTCTGACAACCGCAGGAACTCAATCTGAATAAAGAATAAATCATGTGGATAGAAATCATTTCTAATCCAATCAGATATGTCCTAATCAATGAGCTTTCACTAACATGAGTAGAGGGACTTTGTCCCTTATTGTGGATCATCATAATGTCAGCCTTCTCACACATCATCCAAATGTCATTCATACAACTATTCATGTCAACACAGATTCATAACATGCTTCTGAGCTCAGTCAGTCTGGAATTAGAAGATAAAGATCAAATCAGATATGTTGGACTAAACTGACTTTGATTCACACTGAAATGGATCAAACTTCAAATGTTCAGTCCTGATCCAGGAAAATGTCTTGCTTGGTGATCACATGACCCAAATAGAAAAGAAAAACTAGAATAATTTGAATTGATAATGCCCAGACCAAGGATATAATGTAGATAAATACTTTATTTACTATTATTTTAATTTTCTACTTAATTAGCAACAAATTATTATGATGTGATGCATGTTAAAAAGGAATAGTGAATTAACTCTTTCAGCTTCCAAAGCAGGATGGAAAAGCAGTTAACTTCTTATAGGCTCAGTCTGACTGAGATGTTCATTTATAATCATAAAGAAATTTTTTAAGTGTTGAACATTTTTTCTAAAGACATCAGAGGTTAGTTTTAATCAACAATTCTCATCACAAAGTCTCCTCATGTTATTCTGAGCTGCAGTGATGCAATAAGAAAAAGCATCAACAGTGTCAGAATTCTGTCAGATTAAAGAATGTTTGTTCACTTCAAATGAAACTAGAATATTTATTATGCTGTTTTTGTGATAAACTCTCCTTCTGCTTGTTTTAAACCAGGGGGGAACATGGAAAACCTGCAACAGAAAAATGATTCAACTCATCCAAAAAAAAAAAAAAATCTGTTGTTCTTTTAGTTTTTGCCACTTTGTTAAAAACCCTTTTTGTCCCATATGGGATCCTGTAGGAATGATATTATTTTTTCCAGTGACTGATTGGTCAGTATTTGGGCTATTGACGGGTTTTGATCTGACCCTCTGAAGTTTACCTGCTCCAGAGCAGGTTGCTGGCAGCATAAGTTACATGGCGATGTAACCTGTTCACGTGAACCACCTTCATAATTCTGAAAACCAGAGTAAACCTGAGTTACCAGGCTAATCCCAAATCTACAGTACAGGTCTCTGATCAGCTCAGGAAATCTACAACTAAACCCATTTAAAAGTGAAGT
This sequence comes from Toxotes chatareus, assembly GCA_016801885.1. Classification (NCBI taxonomy): domain Eukaryota; kingdom Metazoa; phylum Chordata; class Actinopteri; family Toxotidae; genus Toxotes; species Toxotes chatareus. Next base: position 3,512 of record JAFBJY010000233.1, on the reverse strand, counting down.
AAGTATTTTAATCCAAAGATGCGATTTAATAAAGTTCAGTACTTGATGATAAATATCAACACAGATGAGGACAAAAAATCTCTTCATTGTTGAAGTTTTACATGACCTTCTGCTTTATGAACTTTGTGCTGAATAGGTTTTTAGATTAAATGTGAGGTTGAGTTCGGCTTAGAGGCCTGGCTGGTTTGGGTTTGTAACTCCACCCACTAATGGGTAGGAATAGATGTGTCCGTCTTTAAAAAGCCCAGGTAGAGGGTGCAGCACTTCCTCTTTGTCTGAGGCCTCCTGTGAGCAGTGCTTTGGTGTGTGCAGGTGAGGGAAGTTGGATTTGGACAGAGAGACAAAGGGAAAAGGTTCTTTGTTTTTGTTAATAGAGGTATTTTCTGATTCCACAGATCTGTGCAGTCCTGTGAGCCTGTAGGTTGTTGATGCCATGCTCAAGAGGTCGGCTGTGGTTGAATTAAACTCAGCTCTTTCCCTGTGTTCTATAGCAATGTGTGTTTCCATCTGACAGGAAGACTGAGGGTTGTACCTGTTGAGTCTTATCTACTGAACCAGACAGAGCCAGAGGATTCTGTAGTAGCCCCACATGTTATCTAATCATATAGTTACTCTGGATGGCATTAATTTAGCCTCCAGTACAACTGTGAGGAACCTTGGAGTTATTTTTGATCAGGATTTGTCCTTTAACTCATATATAAAACAAGTCTCTAGGACGCCTTCTTTCACCTGCGCAATATCAGTAAGATTAGGAACATTCTGTGCATGAGTGATGCTGAAAAATTAGTCCATGCTTTTGTTACTTCTAGGCTGGACTACTGTAATTCCTATTATCAGGATGTCAGTTAACTCTCTAAAAAGCCTCCAGCTGATCCAAAATGCTGCAGCGAGTACTGACTGGAATTAGCAAGAGAGATCACATTACTCCTGTACTAACTTCTCTTCATTGGCTTCCTGTAAAATCCAGAATTGATTTTAAAATCCTTCTCCTTACATATAAGGCCCTCAATGGCCAGGCTCCTTCATATCTCAAAGAGCTGATAGTACCATATCATCCTAACAGATTGCTTCGTTCCCAGAATGCAGGTTTGCTTATGGTTCCCAAAATCTCTAAAAAAAGTAGAATGGGAGGCCGAGCCTTTAGTTATCAGGCCCCTCTCCTATGGAACCAACTGCCAGTTTGGGTTGGGAAGCAGACACCCTCTCTAATTTTAAAAGCGAAGCTTAAAACCTTCTTGTTTGATAAAGCTTATAATTAGTTGTAGTTACAGTCCTAGTTATTTATTAAACTTATAGTTAGTCACAATTATCTCTATAGACACTGTTACAGTTAAGGATATAGCCCTTAGTAGGGCTGGCTCAGGCAACTGAATCATCCCTAGTTATGCTGCTATAGGCCTAGGCTGCTGGGGACATCCATGATTTACTGCGCACTTCTTCTTCTTTCTCTTTCTCTCCTCAGACCCACTCTCAAATTTATTAGCCTTTATTACATGTCATTAACTCTGTGTCCTCTCTGTCCCGTAGTCCTGTGCTTGTTTCTCTCTGGTCTCTCTTTCTCTGTACCTTTCTGCAGGTACCTCTGGCTCTGGAGCTGCTTGTCCTATGGTCCTGGCTCCACCCACCTGCTGCTGTTTATTGTTTACAATGATCTATTTCTAACATGTTTAATGTTCCGTTCTGCTACAGATAAATATTTGATTAATATTCTTTGCAAACTGTAATGTAAATAATTACCAGTCATGACAGCTTTTTGCCTCCGTGCTCTGTTTCATAATTCTAATCTGCTGAGCACACATTATCCAATAACTGTTCACTAACTGTAATGTAAATGCTGACCCACATTGTCTGTATTATGCTGCATGTCTTTCTCCCCCTCTCCTCCATTCCTAGCTGTCCTATCTTCCTCCTTTTCCTCCTTTCACCCAGCCCGGCCATCGGCAGGAGGGTCCCCCATCTGAGCCAGGTTCTGCTCAAGGTTTCTTCCTGTTAAAGGGAGTTTTCCTTGCCACTGTCGCCTTAAGTGCTTGCTCTGGGGTCAGGCTCTGGGTCTCTGTAAAGCGCTTTGAGACAATTTTGATTGTGGAAGGCGCTATATAAATAAAATTGAATTGAATTCGGGACAGTCCACACATACACTGCTACTCTGTCAGAGACAGAGGAGGATGTTAAGAGGAGACAGGAATCTTTCTGTGCCTTGTGCCACAGGTAACCACCATCAGAGCAGAACAGTCTCCAAGACTGATCAGTTCCATCCAAACAAGCAGTTTCCTGTGCCTCCTCTGCCTTCTGATTCCTCTGTAACTCACTGATAGTATAGCTCAATATCTCCTTTCGACACCAGTAGCAACGACCAGTCAGACCATTTACTACACAGCAGCTGAGGACACTGTGGTCAAATCTGTCTGGATGATCAGGATGACTGATCCTCCTTCACGCGTCATCCACCTTCCTGTTGTTGTCAGACAGTTTGATCATTCTATTTACTGTGTTGTGTCGATGGTGAGTTCCTGAAATCTGATGGAGAGAAGAAGACACAACTTACAGCTGCAGTTATTGATCTATCACCTGATCATTGACACTTTGGAAGATGGTTGAATGTGAGCTGCTTTGTTTCAGGAGTCAAATAAGAAACCACACTTACCTTCCTCAGATTGGTCTCCAACCAACCGGACTCCACCAGGCTCCACCCTGAAAGGAGGAGGAGGTCAGACCAGCATGTTCTCTTTCAGCATGTGAAACATGGACATTGCATGGCTCTCATACACAGATGATTTGATTATTCTGTTCATTCAGCAAAGAGACAAAGGACCTGGGTCCTTATCATATTATCTGAACAGGGAGGTGACATGGAGGAAAGATTTCATCATTTGTCTTCTCCATTTTGATATCACTTTTGGTATCAGACACAACAAAAGATCTCCAGAATGACAAGATCAGGATCTCAGAGAGAGGTTCAGCTGATTATTGATCATGGATATTTTAGAAGACAGAAGCGCAGTCAGAGACCTGATTTCATTCCTCATTAGTTTGAGGTTTGCAGATGAATGTCTCTGAAGCAGTGTAGATGGTCTTATTATTGTTGGGATGTTATTAGTGTGTCATGCAGACAGGTATCTAAAGTCTTTGGGGTTGTTGTGGTGAAAGCACTCTGAGTGCTCAAAGTGTATCTGTTGGTTCATGAGCGAGTTCAGCCAGCTGCAGCTCAAATGTTCCACGCTGGCTTTGTGCTGATCAGCATGAAATCCAGTCTGAGAAAGTCCTGCTCAGGTCACAGAAAACAGCTGACCACCTGATTTAATGAATTGTCATATTTTCCTCTTAAATATGACACAGTGAGTCATGATGAGATACAGTCAGGGTGAAAACCCCTCCTTGTGTTGTTGATGAATTCAAAAGCACTTGGGAGAGATCTGTCATCGCTGTGACACACTTAATTTCCCGCTCTTCCTCCCTTCACACACTGTCTGTGGCGCAGGCCCCCATACCTGAGGGTGTCCCGTTCCCGGGGG
>JAFBJY010000232.1:0-162270 GCA_016801885.1 Toxotes chatareus | reverse complement strand
GGATCCTCCTAAATGATGGAACATAAAATCCACAGTCCATGTCCTGTGTAAAAGGGACTTCCAAAGTTCAAAGAAGCAAACATGAGGCTTCAGCAGTCTGACTTATATAGTTGAAACAGGCGTCCTCCAAGTCTTTTTATCATTGAAGTTGAAGATCAACCACCAGTGCTTTGCATGTGGAACAGTAGTTTGCCTGCAGCCACAGATCCAAACTCTGCTGCTCTGGAGGTGGAAGTAACTGCAGAGACGAGAAAGCACAACACCATGGGAGAGAAGAAGCCAAGTTAGTAACATACATTAATGGGATATGAATGTGTACAGATGGAGAGGAGAGGAGGAGAGGAAATCAGTGCATCATGTGAAGTCTTCCAGCAGTGTAGACCTATAGCAGCATAACTAGTGGCTCATTCAGGAAAGCCTTACTCAGCTCTGACTATAAGGTTCATCAAAGGAAAGTTTTAAGCCTCCTCCCTTAAACATGGAGAGGGCATCTGCCTCCAAGACCCAAACTAGTAGATGGTTCCACAGTAGAGGAGCCTGATATCTGAGGGCTCTGCCTCCCATTCTCTCTATTGGAGACTTTAGGAACCACAAGTAAACCTGCATTCTGGGAACACAATGTTCCAGGGTAGTAGGGGATGGCTGCACTGCTGCTGTGACCCGGCTTGGTAACACAGCCGGCCATTGCCAACTCTTAACATTCTCCTCTCCTTAGCTGTGTCTTCAGTAGCTAAACTTGTGTATCTATGCTGAAGATTAGAGAGAAAGCTCTGTTCTAAAAACGTCTCTCTGTTTTCAGCTCTCAGGACTTTTGCAGCTTCTACCTCAGTCTCTACAGTTTGGAGTTTAGACTCACTCCTGTGCTCTTGTTTGTACTTTGGGATATCAGCCTTATGTCACTGTTTACTGATCAGTTACAGCCATATCAGAGCTGTGTTATGTTACTGATAATCAAACCAAACTTTTCCTGCTTAGCTGGGAAAAGTTGTAGGAATATTGATTGTAGTTATCAGTGCTTGCCTCAGTACTCGTTAGCCTATCACCACATGAGGGCACTCTATAAAAGGGTGCTGTGACTTATCTTGACCTTCTCTTGCTCCTGGCTCCGAGGCCCACTTTCTGGTCGCTTCCTTCCCTCCGCCTTGTCGCCAGCTGGCACAGACGCCTTTAACTGCCGATCCTCCACCGACGATATCTTGCGTGCTGCTCGTGGGTTCATTCCCAGTGCTGCAAATCAGCCGCAGGTTGCTGCTAGCCTCCACTGTTGCTGAGTGGACACGCTCAGCTTCTCTCTCCCTCAGGTGATCACGTAGCCTGATCGAGAATTATTTGCCAGCTGCTTTGTCCTGCACGGAGAACAAATACTGCTGCTTTGCCTGCTTTGCCTTGTTCTACCTTACCGGGTGTTTCTGCAGCGCTTCTGCCGGTCGCTTTCCGGTAAGTTGCTGCTGTCGAGGCTGCGCAGGGTGGACAAATGCAATCACCCCCTACCTACGCGAAAAGTATTGAATGGGCAGTTTCGTTCGCCTTGGGCCTGGACTTTTAAAAATTGAATGAATGCTACACCAGGGGTTGCTCTTTATTTAATGCCCCCCATTTCCTTTGTTGTATTTAGTTAGAATGAGTTTTGAGTTATTGTTCTGATTATTTTCTTTTCTTTATAGCTTTGTCTCTATTAGGTTAGGTTATTTCTTGACTGTTTCTTTTGCTTGTGACAAGAATTTTAAGTTGTGTTTAGTTACTGATATTCTTAGTGCTTTAATTTGTAAGCATTGATTTATTGTTTTCTTTTGTTAGTATTTGTATATTGGTTATTTGTTTTCCTGTGTTTTCCACTAATTTTACTTCCTTGTCCCCTTTTCAGTGGCTGAGAGCTGAAGGTGGTGGTGGTCGTGGTGCCGGGTGGTGGTTTCCCCTCTTTCCTGTGTCATGTGCTTCCCCTGGTCCTGGGTTCCTTTTTCACTACGTGTGCGTGGGTGTGTGTGGCTGTCATGTGTGGCTGGGGTGATAATTTTTTATATATTATTTGGGATCCCTCACCCCTCTCCTCGAGCTGAAAGCCCCCTGGTAAGCCTCAGCCCTGATAGGGGTCTCCCCTTTCCCCTCACGTCCCCTGTGTGTGAATGGTGTTTTATAATGTTTAAAGACATACTGAAGTTATTTTGAAATAAAGTATATTGATTATTGCTCTGGAACCACGTCTCTGCCCGCTGTAAAACCAACCTGGGTGCCTTTAGAGTTGGTACAGTTGACTAAAACTATTTCCTTGGGCAAAATTCCCAAGGTGGCATTGTCTGGCTTCGTAGGTTGCTCTTAGTTGGGCGTTGTAGTGAGTTTACACCATCCGCTATCTGCTACAACCCCATTATCATCTATCTCATCTCCCTCGCTTCGCCACACTCAGATCAACAACTTCATTTGTTGTGCAGTAAAGTGGAAAACCCTTTTTCACTGTTCCAGCACAGTTTGAGTGTTAGTGATATTCATATCATGACTTGATGTGACTACAACCACCACAATGGAAAATCCCGTTTCTATCTCTAACACTGAAATATCACATTCAGTGTGCAGCTCACACTGTTGGTGGTTTGGCGTCTTCAGACTCCCTGAAAGCTGACATACAGTATTACATTTAAGAAGGTTGTATTTTATTTTGGATGAAACACATCCAGGTGTATCACTGTCCCTGTATAATGTGCTGACTTCAAAAGATTTAATTCCTAAACCATCACTGAAGTTCATTGTGCAGAAGTGACTGTTACATGTCCAGGCTCCACAGTATACCATGGACCTTCTGCACCCCCACACCATGAGCTGATCTCTTAGGGTCAGGACTTTCTAAATGTACCTCGGACATGTTTTAAGACTCAGGAAGATTGTGCTTCCAGTTTGCAGCCTCTAAACTTTGGATTAATCTCCCAGTAAGTCTGAGGTGTGTGGACTCTGTGGACTCTTTCACAAAGCAGATACAAATCCATCTGTTCAGACAGTTTTTAGGGTAATGTAGTATTTTTATGTTTACACGTGTTGTATATCTGCTCCTCTCTTGTATTTTATCTGCTGTTCTTATTGTTTTATTTGTTTGTTTTCTCTTTGACTATGAAGCAGTTTGTGACTAGATTAGAGCCTTTGTGGAGGAAGAGTGAACCAGGACATGAAATGAAAAGAGTGAAACGATCCTTTGCCTTGAAATCCAAAGAGAGAAAGCGACAATGGGGATCCACACGGTGTGTATCCAGAAGTAAAGCATATGGTGTCCTTTAATCAGGTGCAAAAGCTCCGCACTCTTCCCGACACGAAGCTCCGTGTCCAGCGGTTCATTTCAGAAGAGAAAGCGCTGCAGATGAAGCCGGCGGAGGAAGAAATCCCAGTGTGAACGCTGCTGATGAACACAAGAGCTGGAGACTCTGTCGCTGCTTCTTCTGCTGCTTTCCTACACGGACATTAGCGACCCCTACCGAACTGTTGGTAACGTCACTTCCTGTTTGCTGCTTCTGCACAGTGGTGTTACGAGTTTTATCCTAGCTCATTAATCAACTCTTACTTTGCCATGTTCTGTGGTCAATCTCTGAATTCCTGTACACGTATATTGCTTTAGTTAAACATCTGTGGTGCACGTGTCCCTCGGGATTTAACACTACACTCTAATCACTCTATCTCTGGTCCGCTAGCTTAGCTGTTAGCAATGGCTTCTCTTTCTCCTGCTGTCTCTCCTCTCTCTTGCACGGTGTGTGAGATGTTTAGTTACTCCTCTGCCTCCTTTAGCGATAATGGTATGTGTAATAAATGTAGCATTTTTGTAGCATTGGAGGCGAGACTTAGGGAAGTAGAGGCTCGGCTCCGCACCATAGATAATCGCCCCGCAGCAGCGCTAGCTAGTCAGTCCCCTGTAGCTGATGCGGACCAGCCTAAATTAGCTACAGCTAGCCGTCCTACGTTAGCTCCTGTCAGCTGTTCCCCGGCAGCTCCCGAGCAGCCGGGAAGCCAGGGCGGCTGGGTGGCAGTCCGAAGGAAGCATAGCATGAAACAAAGGCCCGTGGTTCACCATCAACCGCTTCATGTTTCAAACAGATTTTCCCCAATCAGCGACACACCCGCTGAGGAAAAACCTCTGGTTATTGGCAGCTCCATTTTGCGAAATGTGAAGTTAGAGACTCCAGCGACCATAGTTAAATGCATTCCTGGGGCCAGAGCGGGCGACGTTGAATCGTATTTAAAACTGCTGGCTAAGGATAAACGTAGATTTGGTAAGATCGTTATTCACGTCGGCGGTAATGACACCCGATTACGCCAATCGGAGGTCACTAAAATCAATGTGGAGTCGGTGTGTAACTTTGCCAAAACAATGTCGGACTCCGTAGTGTTCTCTGGACCCCTGCCAGATTTGACCAGTGATGACATGTTTAGCCACATGTCTTCATTCCGTCGCTGGCTGTCTAGGTGGTGTCCAGCAAACGACGTGGCCTTCATTGATAACTGGAAAACTTTTTGGGGAAAACCTGGTCTGATTAGGAGAGACAGCATCCATCCCACTTTGGATGGTGCAGCTCTCATATCTAGAAATATGACAGATTTCATTAGAAAACCATGACCATTAGAAAACCATGAAGTCATGACAACCCAGAGTTGAGACCAGGATGCAGAGATGCAGTCCTACACGCTTCTCTGCAGTTTCTCTAGAGCTGTCACCCACCCATGATTCTCATGATTCTTATTATTCCTACCATTCTAACGATTCCCTTTATCCTATAGAGACTGTGTCTGCTCCCCGTCAACAAAAAGCGCATAAATTAAAAAATGAAAGAGGTGTTACTCATAAAAACCTCAAAAAAATTTATACTACAAAAGCATCTGAACTTAAAAACACCACAATCAGATGTGGGCTATTAAACATTAGATCTCTCTTGTCTAAATCTCTGTTAGTGAATGATTTGATAATGGATCAGCAGATTGATTTATTCTGTCTGACTGAGACCTGGCTGCAGGAGGAAGAGTATGTCAGTCTAAATGAGTCAACCCCTGCTAGTCATATTAATTATCACATTCCTCGAGGCACAGGCCGAGGAGGAGTAGTGGCAGCAATCTACCACTCAAGTTTATTAATTAATCCTAGACCTAAGCCGAAATATAGTACATTTGAAAGCCTTATCCTCAGCCTCTCACATCCAAATTGGAAGACAGAAAAACCAGTACTATTTGCTGTGGTGTATCGTCCACCTGCTGCTTACTCAGAGTTTTTGTCTGAATTCACTGAATTTTTATCTGATTTAGTGCTTAGTACGGATAGAGCAATTATAGTGGGCGACTTTAATATTCATGTCGATACCCACAATGACAGCCTTAAGACTGCTTTCTATTCAATATTAGGCTCAATTGGCTTTTTACAAAATGTTAACAAACCAACTCACTGTTTTAATCACACCCTTGATCTTGTACTGACTTATGGCATAGAAGCTGAATATTTGACAGTATTCCCTCAGAACCCTGTTTTATCTGATCATTCTTTAGTAACATTTGAATTTACAATAATGAAATGCACAGCATCTGAGAAAAAAAATTAACTACTGTAGATTTCTGTCTGATAATGCTGTTATCAAATATAAGGAAGCTATTCCATCTTTATTATCTCCGCTGCCATGTGCCAGTTTTACAGAGAGCAATGGCCTAAACTTTACTCCAGCAGATATAGACTATCTAGTTGATAATACTGCTGCTTCATTGCGTTCAACCCTTGACTCTGTTGCCCCTTTGAAAAAGAAGGTCAGTAATCAGAGGAAGCTAGCTCCATGGTACAATTCACAAATACGTACTTTAAAGCAGATATCACGAAAGCTGGAAAGGAAATGGTTATCCACTAATTTAGAGGAATTCCGCCTAGCCTGGAAAGACAGCTTTATAATGTATAAAAAAGCGCTTCGTAAGGCAAGAACTGCCTATTACTCATCATTAATAGAGGAAAACAAGAACAACCCTAGGTTTTTTTTCAGCACTGTAGCCAGGCTGACAAAGAGCCATAGCTCTGTTGTACCATCCATCCCTCTAGCTCTCACTAGTAATGACTTTATGAGCTTCTTTAGCAACAAAATAGTAGACATTAGAGACAGAATCCATCTCATCCTGCCTACAACTGTTAATGATGTAGGTATGTCTAGAGCAGCATCTTTAGAAATGTCTGCCAGTCCTGATTTGTCGTTAGACTGTTTCTCTCCCATAGATCTAGCTGAGTTGACTTCAATAGTTTCTAAATCTAAATCATCAACATGTCTTTTGGATCCTATCCCAACCAGACTTCTTAAAGATGTGTTGCCTTTGATTGGCACTCACATATTAGATCAGATAAATCTCTCGTTGGTTACAGGATATGTTCCACAGGCTTTTAAGGTTGCAGTTATCAAACCTTTACTTAAAAAGCCTTCTCTGGACTCTGACATTTTGGCAAACTATAGACCTATATCCAATCTCCCCTTTAATTCTAAAATTCTTGAAAAGGCTGTTGCAACTCAGTTGAGTGATCATAGCACAGAGACAGCACTGGTGAAAGTTACCAACGACCTTCTTATAGCATCAGATAATGGACTCGTCTCTATACTTGTCCTGCTAGATCTTAGTGCTGCATTTGACACCATTGATCATAATATCCTATTGGAAAGATTGGAACATGTTATTGGGATTAAAGGAACAGCACTAGGCTGGTTTAAATCATATCTATCAGATAGATACCAGTTTGTTCATGTTAATGATGATCCCTCCATATATACCAGAGTAAGTCATGGAGTTCCACAGGGCTCTGTGCTTGGACCGATACTGTTCACCTTATACATGCTTCCCCTAGGCAATATTATCAGGAAGCATGGAATAAATTGCTATGCGGATGATACCCAGCTATATTTATCTATGAAACCAGACGAAACAGATCAGTTAACCATACTTCAGGCATGTCTTAAAGACATAAAGGCCTGGATGACCTGTAACTTTCTTCTTCTGAATTCAGACAAAACTGAGGTTATTTTGTTTGGTCCCAAACACCTCAGAAACAGTTTATCTAATCATATAGTTACTCTGGATGGCATTAATTTAGCCTCCAGTACGACTGTGAGGAACCTTGGAGTTATTTTTGATCAGGATCTGTCCTTTAACTCACATATAAAACAAGTCTCTAGGACTGCCTTCTTTCACCTGCGCAATATCAGTAAGATTAGGAACATTCTGTCGCAGAGTGATGCTGAAAAATTAGTCCATGCTTTTGTTACTTCTAGGCTGGACTACTGTAATTCCCTATTATCAGGATGTCCAGTTAACTCTCCAGAAAGCATCCAGCTGATCCAAAATGCTGCAGCGAGAGTACTGACTGGAATTAGCAAGAGAGATCATATTACTCCTGTACTAACTTCTCTTCATTGGCTTCCTGTAAAATCCAGAATTGATTTTAAAATCCTTCTCCTTACATATAAGGCCCTCAATGGCCAGGCTCCTTCATATCTCAAAGAGCTGATAGTACCATATCATCCTAACAGATTGCTTGGTTCCCAGAATGAAGGTTTGCTTATGGTTCCCAAAATCTCTAAAAGTAGAATGGGAGGCTGAGCCTTTAGCTATCAGGCCCCTCTCCTATGGAACCAACTGCCAGTTTGGGTTCGGGAAGCAGACACCCTCTCTAATTTTAAAACGAAGCTTAAAACCTTCCGTTTGATAAAGCTTATAATTAGTTGTAGTTACAGTCCTAGTTATTTATTTATTAAACTTGTAGTTAGTCACAATTATCTCTATAGACACTGTTACAGTTAAGGATATAGCCCTTAGTAGGGCTGGCTCAGGCAACTGCCATCCGGCCATCGGCAGGAGGGTCCCCCATCTGAGCCAGGTTCTGCTCAAGGTTTCTTCCTGTTAAAAGGGAGTTTTCCTTGCCACTGTCGCCTTAAGTGCTTGCTCTGGGGTCAGGCTCTGGGTCTCTGTAAAGCGCTTTGAGACAATTTTGATTGTGTAAGGCGCTATATAAATAAAATTGAATTGAATTGAATTGAAATTGAATATCCTCTATAATGAAGTTCACACATATTATTATTTGCAACACAGGATGAAGACAGTTAGTTTTAAAAAAATAATGATTTGAAGGTTTATGAGTTGCTACTTTATTTTTAATCCTGTTGCTAGATTTTCCTCAACTCCAAACAATGTGGACTGTGAGAGTGAAGCGTGCTCCGACTCTCAGTCAGCACCATGGAAAGAGGCAGAGGCGACTGCTGTTATTCTCTCTACAGTACAAAACAATTATCACTGTTTACACTCTTTATTTTTCTCCTTATGGTTCCATTTTTTTTCAGTGTTACTTCAAATTGATGAAATCACAGTTATTACAGTCATCTCTTTATCATCTCTTATTTCCGTCCTGTCCTTTTTCCCCAGATCCCAAGTCCAGTTCTCTGCACTGCAGCCTCGTCTCCACTGACTCTACTGTTTGCAGGGTGTAGACAGATACATTCTCCCTTCTGTCCACATGCTGCAGTTCAGCTGCTGCTTTTCACCTGCTAGAGTGGAGCTTCCAGTGTGATGGTGTAATGCACATTCACACATGGTTCACACTGTAAATGTGAACCCTGGTCCATCAGTGAATTTGCTATTGGGATGATCAGAGGGTTTGTAGAGTTATTATAGCTTCTTCCTCTTTGCATCATGATTTTTCCACAGACTCTTGTCAGTTACAAAACAAATAGAAAGTCTGAAAGTGCCAGCGTGACTTTCCATCCATCCAGTATCAGGATGATACAGTTGAGGAAAAGATGTGTATTGATTTTAGCTCTCTGGCTGTGACAGCACGTACACAGCTCTCTCACTCTGAGCTGCTGTGACACTCAGCAGTGGATGATTCACGAGTAAAGTTGCAGACACTCTGTGATACTTGTTCTCTGGTGCTAATGACTCTTGGAGCTCTACTTTCCTCTGCTGTTGGTCTCTGTCTGAATAAGAGCTCCTCCTTTCTTCTGCCTGACTCCACATCCCAATGGTTTCATTGTTTCATCATGCATAAAACCCACCAAAAGAAGTTTCCCTCATTTACCTGGTTTTTAATAACCATTGCCTCTGACTGAAACCCAAGCGACTGTAGAGCAAACATCCTTTCTGGTTTCGGTGGTTTGAGGTGTGTTGGTCTCTGCCACTGGGCCTTTACTCCACAGAGAACTGGATCTCATCATTATGCGACAGTCCCTAAATGTCTGGCAGAGAAGTGAGTCTCCATCTTCTCTTTCCACTTCACTTATTCTCCCTTTGCAAGTTCCACTCTGCTGTGAACAGACACCAGCTGCAGTGTCTGTTCTTAGAAGAAGAGTTAAAGGAGGAAGAAAGATGATCCACAGTCAGTCAGCACACCCAGAATAATGGGATCTTTGGCAAGGGACTGTTGTGGTGTCGGTGTTCAACCATCTGGAACAACAACATCAGATCAGAAAAAAACATCCTCTGAGTGGGTGATTCATCAGTTTCAAAGCTACAATTAGCAATAAATGTCACAATAAAACAAATGTGTACAGTGATTGGTGAAGATCTGAAAGACCAAATTAATATCACTGTACTGTCAACTTTCAAACATGCTGTTTCTACATTAGCAGCTGGAAATCAATGGTTGAAGACAAAATAATTATTTATCAGTACAAAACAAGATCTGAACACAGAGCCAGTTTCACTTGATAGCCAACATGCTGAAGCTGAGAAAACTTCAAATACCTTGGTACTGTGACGTATAGTATGAACCCAAGTGCAGTACAAAACAGGCAATGAACTGATGATCAGTTAATAGGTTTATTAACTGGCACACAAACAGTTCAAGGGTTGGGCAGGAGGCTTGGTCGAGGCAGGCAAAAGTTCAGTAACAGGGAGGCAGGCAGAATCAGGCTGGTTTTTTTAATTTTTTTTTAAGAAAAGGTTTGGGGGAATTTCAGGTTTGAGGGGAGGGGGTGGGAAAAAAATTTTAAAATTTTTTTTAAACCCCCCAAATTTATTAACAAAAAAAAACCCCCCCTTTTTCTTTAAATTTTTTTTTCGTAATTTATTTTTTTTTTGGGGTTTTTAGGGGGCCCAAAACCCCCCAAAAGTTAATAAAATTTGAAACCCCACCAAGAAAAAAACCCAAAAGGGAAAAACCCACCCAGAAATTTTGGGGGGAAGCACAACCCAAAACCCAAAACAAAAAGGGGGCCCAAAAAAACCCCAAACTTTGCTTTTAAAACACCCCCGGGGATTTTTTCCCCCCCCCCCAAAAAAAAAATTCGTGCAATCAACTACTCCCCAATCAATGGAAATGGTCATACTTTTTCGTTATTTGATTTGATTTAACTTCCTTATTTTGTGTTTGAAAAGTCTTTTTTGGTTGTTATATGAAGTTTCCAGAGGGATTTGAGGGGAGAAAAAGGTTGTTTTTGGAAGCGGTTGCCCAGAAAGGGTCAAAATCTGTTGTCCTCAGCTTCTTGGTATGATATAAGACTTCAAACCAGAACTTCAATTCTTATACTTTTAAATCGGGTTCTGTTAGTGTTTTTGGGAAACACCCTTTGTCATTAAATCATCTTTCGGAAAAATTCCCTGGTTTCACAATAAATACGGAACTTTTTTTTCTACAAATTCACATGAACATGAATCTGATTCATATGTGTTCAAGTTGCCAGTGTTTTCATCCAGTGATGGGAGTTGAATGTTTAATACTGCTAATCATATTTAAGACAATTTTGTCTTTCATTTTAACATTCACAGAATTACAGTTAGAATTTCAGAAAAGTTCATAGTTCTCTGTGAAGCAAGTTTTTTGTTGTCTGGAGATTAAGTTACAGAGTTGTTCGATCATTTTAAAATGGATCATAGATTTCTCACTAACATACTCTTTTAACTCGCACCTTCAAACCTTAGGTAAGCTTAATTCTGGCACTGAGTAGCCTGCAGGCTGCTCATTGGGAATTAGCCAAGAGTGACAGCATTATACATATGCCACTATTCTTCAGAGTCCAGATAATCTGACAATCTGAGGTAAACTGTACTTGTAAGACATCATTGAGTACTTGTGTCATAGGAATGTCTACATCACGTTTTCGTAGAATAATTCTCTGTGCGCTGAATGTACCTGACGGATTGGTTGTAACTTTTGATGTCATCTTACCCTTTATGTTGGCATATTTCAGGAATGTATTGGGGCATTACTGAAATACAGTCAACTGCTTTTAAAATATTGTATATCTATTATTACATTTGAAATGACTTAATACTTATTGTACTCAATTCTTACCCAAATTACTGGAAATTGGATCATTAAGTGTTCATTTGCTCAGTTAGCTATCCATCCGTGGGGCTGATAGTCTGAGTACAAGCTAAACGTAGATAATACACGTGAGCTACATGGCAATAAGTGAACACTTTAAAGAACAAGTCAAATGGTAATTGTAGAGACTTAATTTGCATGATTATATTTTAAATGTATTTTATACTGTCTCTTTCGTCATCTATTTAACACATACCATCTTTGGCTGTTTTTTGTAATTTGATACGAAGACTAGATTTAATAAGATTTACTATGTACCATTTTTATTTGGAATATATTATTAATTATACATAACTGACATAATACTTGAATACTTTTTACTGTATATCATTTAAAACTAGACTAGTATACAACATGCAGCTAATGCGTCTCTCGGTCAAGGGAAAAAGTCATATATGTAAAAAGGCATTGACACACTATCCATTGAGTTAATAGGACATCATGTAATGCATTAATGTAATCTGTAAATATCAAATTTTAATATTCTAGTTTCAGCACTGAATTACATGTTACAGTGTCCACTTTAACTTAGTCAAATGGGCCGTTGACACTGGACTGCCCGAACAAGTGAAGTAACAATGTAATCTAATACAGAGTCAACAGGAGACTCACCAAAAATCAAGAAAACTTTTATAAGTAACAAAAATCAAGGAATAAAATAACAATATTTGCAAATAAGACGATCTAATTAACTAGAAACACCAAGCCAAATTCAATACAAATATGTACCAAATTATTCAATAAATTATAAACACATAGCAAAAGATATAGTCTAGTAAGTAAAATAAATTAACTGTACACCGTAAATGCTATTGAAGAATCAGAAAGCAGACATGTGTGCATGACGAAAGTAAGCCACTGATCTTACTCAAATACACTGCCAAAGGAAAATACCAGAACGTGCACCTGTTCATGTTTAAGTCTTAGAATCAATGTATAAAAAGTTAAAAAAGTAAAAGATCAATAGATGATACAAAAAGTCAGCATAAACTCAAATCACTTATTTTACATTAATCATTATTACGATATTCATTGCTGCAACTATTGAGAAACATGTCTTTGTTCAATTCATGAAACCTGAATTCATAAGGCAACAAAAGACAAGCTGGACATCATAATTTAGATCATGTCAACTAAAACCAACCAATATTGAAGGGCAAGAAGAGAAGATGCAAACTGAAACATGTCAGTAATAAGTGCAACAACATCATTTTTGCAGGTCAGGAGGAACAAGAGGATCCCCATTGTGGCGCTCTGGGGCCCCCAGCTGGGGTTCTGATATCATCCTTGGCAGAGTTGGAGCTGGAGCAGGAGGTGGAGGTGCTGGTGCAGAGACTGTGGCCGCTGGAGAGGAAAGGGTGGAGGTCAGCTGTTGCAGTTGAGCTGAGAGGGCTGTGATGGCCCTGGCTTGGGCCTCCGCAGCTTGTCTGGCATGGGCAGCAGCCTCCTCCATCTGTTGCTCATGAAGCATGAGCACTCTCTCGATTCTTTCAAACTGATCCCGTGGTGACGGTGGTTCTGCTGGGTCCATGACTGGCCAGATTGTACTGTGACGGGTATAGTATGAACCCAAGTGCAGTACAAAACAGGCAATGAACTGATGATCAGTTAATAGGTTTATTAACTGGCACACAAAACAGTTCAAGGGCTGGGCAGGAGGCTTGGTCGAGGCAGGCAAAAGTTCAGTAACAGGGAGGCAGGCAGAATCAGGCCAACAGTCCAGAGAGAGACAGGCTGAGCTTGTGGTCAAAACAGAAGGCAGAGGTAATTTACCGGGGGTCAGGCAAAACAGGCAGGTCGTACTCAGGCAGGGACGGTACGGGAAGACAGGCAGGTAAACGCTGGAAAGTCTTGCATTGCAGAGAACAATCTGGCACTGAGTGAGTGTGAGGCTGGAGAATATATACTGGTAGGTGAGCTGATTGGTGAGTGAGAGCAGGTGTGTGATTAGTGAGTGAGAACAGGTGTGTGATCCGTGACTGAGAGTGGGTGTGGTGTGAGCAGGGCAGTGGAAAAGTACTGAGTCCATGGGCTGGAGCAGAGTGTGACAGGTACAGTTCTGGACTCCCTGGTGAGCTTCTCTGAAAATAGATGCTCACAGCAGCTTTATTTTCTCTGTGGCCTCGGTGTTAGTCTGCAGATTTTAGAACTGATGTTGAAAACTATTGTTGAAAGATGAAAAACTTTTCACCAACACTGAACATTATTCACAACCTCACTGACAAGAAAAACACTATATACTGAAACATTGACATTGATACAATTGACAGTTTTATTGCTTCATGATGCATCTGCTTCATTGATCTGATGTATTTCTCTGTGAGTCACATTGTACTATAATCTGTGCAGATGTTCCAACTAACATTCAGTATCTTCATCCACAGAAACTCCTCCACTGGCTCACAGAAGACACAGAGACAAAAGGTGAAGCTCCCATTTACCTGGACACTGACACACTGATTCACTTCTTCTCCTCAGAGCTGCTGAACTGTACATGGTGTTTAAATCAAGTGTCAAACAGCTTTATTTAGCAGACAAATCAGAGCCATAGTGGAGCCGTCTGTAGCAGTTAGTCTGAAGAGTCCTACAGCTCAGCAGCCTGAGGAGCTCAGAGGGAAGAAAGAGAGGCAGGACTGCTGAGGAGAAAGAAGAGGAGGAGTTCAGCTGCTTGCTGAAGATGCTTTGACTCCACTAGTAGTTTATAATGGGGTCAAAGGTCATTCTGGAGGCAGTGACCCTTCAATATCAGTTTGTTAAATCATCAGACAGATGAAAAAAAGGCTCCAGCTTTGCTGCTGTCAGGTGTTGAAATGCTTCAAGGTAACTTAGCCTTCCCACAAAATTGGTTTCACATTGCAGAGAGATTCTTATTAAACCAATGTTAAAAAAAATCAACACATAATATTGACACCAGCAGCCCTTTGATAAACAGCTATTATGTCCAATGGAGCCTCCATATTCAATCTGTTCTTCACCAGAAAGAAAATAACTCTGATCATGGTATAATTCTTTATCATTCTTTCATCATCTTTTGTCCCAGCAACATAGGTGCAAAGTAAATGTCATTCATTTATCATTCTGCTCTCAAGTGTATAACCACAGATGGTTATTGCACATGATAACAATAAAAAAAGAAATAACGCTACTGAATGAACTTATTTCTTCAATATGAAAGATGATGCTTGAAAAATATACAGTTGTAGGAAGCAAAGGAAACAAGAGAAGAAGCTTTTGCAAAAAACAAGGTTCATGCTGATGCTGATGTGCATTTTCACTTTGCACTCATCAAACACACATTCACAGATGACTACATGAATACATGACTACACACAAACATGACTTTATGTGTGTACAGGTCTAGTGTTTTTTTTCTTTTGTATTCTTTGACAGAGGCACAGGTACTGACATAGGTCTGAGATGCTAGAGAGAGAGAGAGGTTAGAGGCGAGGGAATGCATTATGCCAGAGAGTGTCCTCACAAAGATATAAGTACCAGTATGTGTGTGTGAGTGTGTTTGTCCTTTGATGTATCAACATTCTACAGCCTGATGTCACAGGCTGCAGTAAGTGGACACACAGCCAGAGACAAGTTCAGAAGTCAAACAGGAGCAGAAACAGTTGGACTGGACAGGACTTGCTCATGATTTAGGAAGAAAGAAGCACTCAGATATTTCTGCACAATTATTGACAAGGGAGGGAGGAGCTACTGCTGTTACAAGGACAAGAGGACACTACAGGAAAGTCCAGATCACCTCCAAGGTTCTCAGTAAGTCAGTCCATGTTAGTAGTTCATGTCAGTGTTTAGTTCATTTTGTGAAATGTTTTGTTCAGATGATTTGTTTGTTAACTTGATGTGATATTTAAGCACACAAGATCACGATGTTCAGCCCAAAAGTGTTTGGGCACACACATAAAGTAGCTGTTTTAAATATTTCCATCTTACATCTTATTCAATGTTGGACAGGAATGGACCTATAAGTGATCAGACGCAGTAACAGCCTTTATCAGATGATGGAAAGTCAGAGAATTCTCGTCAGGTGGATAAGGTCATTTTTGATTGCTTCTGGTGCTTGGATTTGTAGAGAAATCCAGATGATTATTGTCCTTATTAAACATTGGATTTGTTAGTGGCGTTTTAGCATGTATTCAGAGACTTTTTATATGGGTTGGTGTTGCTTACGGCCATACCACCCTGGGCACGCCCGATCTCACCTGATCTCGGAAGATGAGTAGAGTAGGGCCTGGTTAGAACTTGGATGAGACACCACCTGGGAATACTAGGTGCTATAAGCCTTTTATCTCCATTTTTGATTCAGAATAAAAAAAAAATATCATCCCTAAACTAGTGTGCTTCATCCGCTCTCTTCCAACTGCAGCTCATACTTACCTGGCAGGGGAGATACCATCATCAACAAGGTGGTTCACCCAGGGTGAGGCTCAGCCATTGCACTCCGGCTGTGCTGACCCCTGCGAATTCCTCAAATGTGGGAATCTCGACTGCATAATTTCTGATAGTGGGGGACTGCGTTCGCGCTCTCTGATACGTGCGTGTAGAATAAAACACAATGTGTCAGGAATGCCTATGTGCTATTTTGTTGAAGACTCTCCCTCTTGTGAGGGGGCTTTGTTGATTTGGAGTTATAGGTCAACTTTTGCAGTCTGTCCACAAAGCGGCAGTGTTGCTCTGCAGAAGCTCTCTGGCGTACGCTACAGAGTGGCATGTTTAGTCATGACAACAGTGGAATTGGGGAAGTGGGCGTGGCCTTTCCATGACAAAATGAAGTGTGAGCTCTCCTGTCCGACTTTGCTGCTTGTTTGTGGAAGAAATGTGTGCTAGATGTTGTTCTAGTATGCTTTATTTTTAGGCTTTGGTGGGGAACACCAATGAGTTTAAGCTATTTTTGGCCGGCCTTGCCGTATGGCTGAGCCTTTTGAATTGCTAAGTGGCGGCAATTGGTAAGCTGGCTTACAAAGCGGGACACCGCGACAAGTGACGGTTGTACCAAGAGCTTGATTTGGACGTCAAGCGCTTGGACCTCATCGCTTCTCGGCCTTTTGGCTAAGATCAAGTGTAGTATCTGTTCTTATCAGTTTAATATCTGATATGTTCCTATATGGGGATAATGTATTAAACCCATTTTTAGGAGAGGGAGCTGAAAAGGAGCTTGCTCCGCTCACTCCACGCATCAACCTGGCATTGCAGTGCTGCAGGAGCGGTGCACCTTTTTCTTGCTTTGTAGAAAATCAAGCGCTGACACAAATGTTTAGTTAGTTTACAGTGGCTGAAGGAAAATGCGCCAAAGTTTTTACCAAGTGAATTGTGTACAACCAGTCAGTTGATTTGCTGATATCACCCAGGGAACCCCGCTCAACAACACAGTGCACTTCAGCTACGATGATTGGTCGTGGACTCCCTGAAGATGCCTGATGGTTTCCCAGACTTTGTCGTCTCCATGTAAAAGCCAGGCCTGGTTTTATTGTGGATTTTTCAGGCCAGGCTGTAGACCCAGCTGTGGGCCAGTTGAAGCTGAGTCAAAGTCCGGCTGAGTCCCCACACCGTACTCTTTTGTTTTCTCCCCAAAACATTTCTAAAGCGTTCAGCTCTTCTTTTAAAGGGAAAAACACAGAGTCACAGTCAAATGCTGGAGACCAGAGAAGTTCCATTTTTTTTTTTCTTCAATACAGAATTCAAAAGCCGGAGTTTCCTCTGCAGAACAAAGTCATTTTCACCATCTGTACATCATTTTTTGTATTGTAAATTGTAGGTGTGTTTCAGAGCAAAGGGCATGTCTGATCATGCCCCCTTTCCCCTTATTTGTTTGTTTTAGGGACGATCCTATTTGCGTCTAAAATTCTCCCTTCCCCCCTTGTATCAAATAGCTATTGTTAGCAAGAGAGATCATATTACTCCTGTATTAACTTCTCTAAATCCAGAATTGATTTTAAAATCCTTCTCCTTACATAAAAGGTCCTCAATGGCCAGGCTCCTTCATATCTCAAAGAGCTGATAGTACCATATCATCCCAACAGATTGCTTCGTTCCCAGAATGCAGGTTTGCTTATGGTTCCCAAAATCTCTAAAAGTAGAATGGGAGGCCGAGCCTTTAGCTATCAGGCCCCTCTCCTGTGGAACCAACTGCCAGTTTGGGTTCGGGAAGCAGACACCTCTCTAATTTTAAAATTAAGCTTAAAACTTGTTTGATTTTTTTGTTTGACAAAGCACAATTAGTCACAATTATCTCTATAGACACTGTTACAATTAAGGATATAGCCCTTAGCAGGGCTGGCTCAGGCAACTGAACCATCCCTTAGTTATGCTGCTATAGGCCTAGGCTGCTGGGGGACATCCCATGATCTTCTGTGCACTTCTTCTTTCTCTTTCTCTCCTCAGTCCCACTCTCAAATTTATTAGCCTTTATTCCATGTCATTAACTCTGTGTCCTCTCTGTCCCGTAGTCCTGTGCTTGTTTCTCTCTGGTCTCTCTTTCTCTGTACCTTTCTGCAGGTGTCTCTGGCTCCGGAGCTGCATTTTCTATGGTCCTGGCTCCACCCACCTGCTGCTGTTTATTGTTTACAATGATCCATTTCTAACACGTTTAATGTTCCATTCTGCTACAGATACATATTGGATTAATATTCTTTGCAGACTGTAATGTAAATAATTACCAGTCATTACAGCTTTTTGCCACTGTGCTCTGTTTCCTATCATAACTGTAATCTGCTGAGCACACATTATCCACTGTTCACTAACTGTAATGTAAATGCTGACCCTCTAACATTGTCCATTGTTTGTATTATGCTGCATGTCCTTCGCCTCCTCTCCTCCATTCCTAGCTGTCCTATCTTCCTCCTTTCCTCCTTTCACCCAGCCCAGCCATCAGCAGGAGGGTCCTCCATCTGAGCCAGGTTCTGCTCAAGGTTTCTTCCTGTTAAAGGGAGTTTTTCTTGCCACTGTCGCCTTTAGTGCTTGCTCTGGGGTCAGGCTCTGGGTCTCTGTAAAGCGCTTTGAGACAATTTTGATTGTGGAAGGCGCTATATAAATAAAATTAAATTGAATTGAACTGAATTGAATGTTCTTACAGAGGAGGTTTCTCAGGTTAAAGTCTGTTTCTAGACTTTGAAGGAAACTAAAAATATAAAGATAACTGTGTAGCATAACACACACACACACACACTCTAGGACACACATGTACATACACTTTTACACTGTGCAAAACAAAAGTGACAAAAATGAACAGTATGTATATTTAGATTCCCCATAAGACAGGTATTGAAAGTATGGAGCTTCATCTAAGCTCTCTATATTACACACATAATACAGACTTTATTATTATTATTATTTCTTACACAGGTGAGTGTGATAGATTGAGATAGATAGATTTTGGATGATGAGGTCAGGTTAGGTGAAGAGATGCAGCACTCTGTATGAGTGCTCCATGGGAACACAGGCATTATGTATTTAAAATCTTTAAAATGTTCTTATTTATAATCCTATAGAAAGATTAAAATTACCGTTTAAAAAGAAAAGTTGTTACAGATACATTTAATTATCTTTTTTTTTTTAAAGATGGCTTTAAAAGGGAGCACAGACACAATCGAAGCTTCACTTACTGAAGACGATGGCAGTGAACATAGACTTTGCAGCTCCACTTAGCCCACTACTGCAGGGGAGCAGTAGTAGTGTCGCTGTCTGAAGTAGTGGGGCACAGGGGAGCTTTAAAGTCTTTTCTAGACCTTGTAAAGGATTCAAAGGCTTTTTATTGTCAATTCACCATATGTCAGACATACAGGGAATCGAAATGTTGTTTTCTCTCTCAGCAATGTGCATTTTACAATATAAATAATCTAAGCAAAACCAGCTAAATAAACTTTCACTACAATATAAATATATAGTAAAAATATATGGAAAACAAGTATATATATATATATATATACATATAAATATGAAAATTGCAGATTGCTGAATAGTGCAAATGGTTATGTGCAAGTTGGCCAAAAGATTGTCTTAGTTACAGAGTCCAGGTGGCAGTGGGGGCGGGGTCAGCAGAGTTGGGGTCCAGGAAACACAGCAGTCCCTCACATCACGCTGTGCGGATCTAAGGAGTTTTATGTGGTCCATCTTGTTATCCAGTGATCTTACATTGGCTAGGATCAGTGATGGTATCGCTGGTCTGTGTGGGCTAGCTGCTGGGCTAGCTGCTGGGCTAGCTGCTAGCCTAGACTGGATGCCTCCTCGCTTGCCCGCTTCTGCTTTCTTTCACACCGCTTCCGGCGTCTCCTCTCACGGTGGGAAGCAGCAAGCGAGGCTGTTGATCGGGAGTAAGCCGAGGCTCTTGAGTTCCTCAGACAGTGCTTGGTCGAGAAAGTAGTTTGTTGGCGTTTTCCTGAGTTCCAAAAGCCGATGGCGGCTGTAACGTTTTCTAGACGAAAGCGGCGACACGGACATAAACAAAGTGCGCAGAAGGCGCTTTCACATAAACAATTACACACAATTACACAAAGTTAGAGAGAGAGGGGCCGCTCGTCCGTTGGCGCCGCCATCATGATCTAGTCATCAAGTCTACTGCAGTCAACAGTGCAGGGTAGTGGGCTCCCCTGCAGTAGTAGTGGCCGCTGTCTGCAGTAGTGGGGCACAGGGCAGCTGCAGTAGTGGACGCAGGGGAGCTTCAAAGTCTTTTCTAGACTTTGTAAAGTTTACTGCAGGTGTGGGTGAGATCTGATCCTGAAAGACCACAGGTCTTGTTTATAAACAGCTTGGTGTCTCTGTCATGTCACTGCGATGTCATCAGTTGAACCGTGTCATCAGTGTAAGGGTCATAGCATTGGTAATTCATGTTAACGGAGCATTTGTAATAATAAATCATATAATTGTATCAGTCATAACATTAGCAACTCACTCACTTATAGTGAGCTTATGAGATCTTTTATGTGATAAACTCTGTTTATTATATGGAAAGCCATTTCTGTCTTTGGAGTGCAGCAAAAGGAAGAGAGAAACCCTCAGTTTAGGAGTGTATGTGTGGGCCTAAAAGCACTTTAAATAAACTTTTTTTAAAGTTAATTCAGCATTTTTGGACTGATTTCTATTTAGGGTTGTGAAGCCTTGATGTGTTTTTACAAAAGCATAATAGCATATTTGTAAATAATATTACATATTTATAATATAAAATTAAAGCTAATACAGCTAATGCACTTGTGTCATCATGAGCCATATAACAGGGGACCAATGTCATTCGGTACAGTGCAACTGTGGACCTTTTTGAGAACCTTGGGGATACAATTACATAAATAAATTGATTGAAACTGTATTTATTTTAAGGTCTAGTAATATGAACTTAAAATAACTAATCTTAACACTGTCTTTTTCATTTTATGTCTTTGTATCCTGGTTAATTTGACTATTTTAAACAGACTTTGACTTTAAACTCCTTGAATTCCATCTCTGTCTAGACCGAGCACACAAAGTTAAAAAAAAAAATAAAAAATCCTGTGATTGTGAAATGTGGTCAGACCAGTATTTTGGGAACAAAAAAATTAAGCATAGTCTGTTATTCATTTGTCTTTGTTTTTGTTTTTTTTGTTTTTTTTTTATTCATTTAAACTACAATAGTGTCTTACTGCTGAAATTTTTATTTAAATGCTGCATTGTAGGTAACCCTTGAGTTTAATACAGTGAAATCTAAGATGACCATTAAAGCTGAGCTTGAGGAGTGTGAAAAGTGACGTGTGTGTAATGGGTGGGTGAAATTCATTGTTAAAACCAGTAGGGGCACTCATGAGTAGGTACTTAAACACTCACACACCAAGAGTAGACCTCTTAGAAGAAAGTTAATAAACCTTACCAGAGCATGTTAGACATTATTTTAGGCTGATTTAAGGCATGTCCAAGCAGGGACCTAAAAAATGTCAGACTTAGCTGGGTTGGTAAGTGCACACACACACACACACACACACACACACACACACACACACAGAGAGACAGATTGTGTGACTTCCTGTAAATGTAGAGGGCTAAAACTGAAAGTGTTCAGTCAGTTCAGACGCCATTTGAACTAAACAGAGCAGGAGGAGGAAAACTGAAGGCTGAGGCAGGGTGAGTGTTAATACAACATTATTATTTTACTGTCAAAGTCTCTGAGTCAGTTTTCAGACTCAGAGTTAAAATAAACTGACCAGGTGGAGAGCTGCCTGTTTTTATTTCACTGTGGACTCTGTTAGTCTGTGTGCGTGTGTGTGTGTGTGTGTGTGTTAGTTTTACTTTCTGTTCTCTGTCTTGCATGTGTCTCTTGATCAGACTTGTTTGTCCTGATTCTTTGTGTGTCTGAGCTCACAGTCTGTTTTACTGGTTTCCTTCTCAGACTGACTGAAGTCCAGAAGATGAGTGTTTGTGTGGAGGAAGAGGAGGATAGAGCAGAGTCTCCAGGATCCATCTGTCTGTCTATGAAGAGTGACAGGTCCAAAGAGTTTGATCCTCCAGATTTCAGTAATGAACCTGGACCCTCAGACACAAAGTAAGAGAACTGCTACAAACCTGTGAACCTCCAAACTTTGGGCTATAACAGTGTTTAGTGTGTTGAGGTCCTGCAGTTGTCGTCTCTGCCTGTAACAGCTGCCGTAGTGTCGACAGAAAATCAGTTCTTCCTGGTTCTTCTGGCTCATCAGTGTATTAATACTGAGGCTGCTTGTTTCTTTGTTTTCTTTGTTTCTGACTAAAAACATTTTTACTTGATTTCACTGATTTTCCATAGGGTGGTACAGTGGCTTAATTTACACGTAATCTTTTGAACCATACAAGCTCTAAATGAAAAAAAAAGCTCTCAACATTTTGTAAAATGAAGATGTTAAATTTGAGGAAATAAAGATTACAAATATGTCTGCTCACAACCTTTTAGCTGCATCACATCAGTTGTAATAGCTTCACACACAGTATGTCATCATTCACACATTATTCATCGTGTCCAACATTATACATGAGATTCAACATGTTGCAGGTTCATAACAACTACCAGCATTTTAACTAGGCCTTGTTGATCATGTAAACAGGGTTAACACAAATGTGATCTCAGGCTTGACACCTATAAAGTTACAAACAAAGTCTAACAACAATAATGTGCTGAGGGTCAGAGACTTAGATCAAAGGTTGTTCACCTTAATCCACCGTTGTCACCGAGTGGAGTGACCATGACAGTATGAAATACTCTTCTCTGTGGGGACCAAAGCAACAAAAGTCAGGGGAAGGTTCAGTTAAAAATATATAAATATTTTTATTACAAAAGTAGACTAAAAACAATGGATAATAGAAAAGAGTACTCTGGGTAATCAAATTAAAATAGTCCCACGGCTGTCCACTCGCCCAAACATAGATGTCCCTCTGGACAGCAGGCCTCTGTGTGGCTGCTTGAGGGGAAGACAAAATGAGGTATCTGTCAGGGTTGGCCAGCTACCTATGAGTCTTCCTACGATGTATACAGTCCCAGAAACAAAATCAATAAAACTTATGTGGGGGTGAATACTGACAAAACTATATATGTGTGTGTGTGTGTATATATATATATATAGACACACACACACACTATATATATATATATATATATAGTCAAGCCAGAAATTATTCATACCCCTGGCAAATTTTAACTTAAAGTTGCTTTTAACGCCTGTGTCATTTCCAATCAAGAAAACACTTGCTGGTTGAATAAAAATAAAAGTCAAAATTTGCCAGGGGTATGAATAATTTCGGGCTTGATTATATATATATATATATGAGTAAGTAAAGAAACACAACAAACTCAAAAGAAACCAACACAACACAATAAGGCCCAATCCACAAAGATTACTATGATAGTTTGGGAAGGAAATGACCGAACCCTGAGGTGTCAAACCTGTCCAAAAATATCAAAACCCTCAAGAACAAGGGAAGACAGATAAATCATCACAGGAAAACGGCGTCACTAAAAATTCTACTTCGACCAATATGTTCGAAGAAATAGAGGGGAACTTAACCGCAGGAGGGTGGAACCCTCCACTTTCATCAGAGGCTTCCCCTCTAGCACCGTGCGTCTATGGTGTGACGGCGGCCTGGATCCACACACGGCAGCGACTCCTTTGGGTCTCGGCAGCGGACACACACGATTCGGCCGAAGCATTCCTCTCACGCTGCTCACCGGCTCTTAGAATAAGGTAGCGCAGCGACCGTCTGACCAGCACTCAGCTGTTTCTTACTTGCAGTCAGCTCAGCTGTTCCTCCTGTCCGCTGCTGCCTGCTTGCCCGTCTCGGCCCGCTAATAATGATCACTAATAATGATAATAAACATCATGATAATAAATAATGATAATAAACTGTGTGTGTGTGTATTATTAGTGGTGCATTGCTTTGCATGCACACTATTGTTCTCCCGGTTCTTCTTCTTCTTCTTCCGTATCAATTTTCGGTTCGTAACTCGTCCCACACCGTTGAGCGCACACTAACAAATGATACATCAAAACGTGCGGCTCAATCGGACTCGGTGTGCTTGTATTTTGTTTTCCAGAATATTCACGTTTCGCAAAGTTATTCGCAAAAACTGCGAAAAATTTCCCATAGAGAATGAATGGGAAATTTTCAAAAAAAATCGCAAATTCTCCCCTTTTTCAAACATCAACTGCTCTGGCATACTTTCACCTAGAAACACCATTCAAACTGTAAAATGTAGACACAAGTCTTGTGTATTCAGGGTGTATTCAACTTTTTCCTAAGTTGTGTAGTTTTTGAACTGTGAGCCCTAATTGATCATGAGTGAATTTGAAAAATTCAGGGTTTTCAATGAGTGTGTATTGCGGAATGTTCCGGGCTAGAGTGGGAGGTTAGAGTGGAGAGGCTTTAAAAAACTCTCTGAAATTTTTTCTTTACACGATGACTACGGCCAAATTTTACTGTAGAGCAGTGAAATTCTCCAAAGTTGTAGCCACGCTTGTCCTCTCTCTCACAATGTGTTCATTTTTTCTGTAGGATTTACGGTTTTTCTTTGGCGTGCCTTTTAGCGACAAGAGGAGCTCTCAACTGCTCCATTGACTCCAATGTTAATGGAGTCAATGGAGACACGCACACACACACAATAGTCAATACAGTATTGACAGACCCACTCAGGCACACACAGACAAACAAACACACACACATAGAGTCAATGTTGTGCGGTGCTACCGCACCGCACAATATTGACAGAGGCACACAGACACACACAGGACAGAGGCACACAAAACACACACACTATTGTGTGACATAGATACATAAACACACACACTCACATTGACACCTAATGCTGTCGATGCTGTCCTGTCTTGTGAGACACAGACACACACAAACGGACACACACTCATATAGATACACACTCAGATATACTTATACAGGAATGCATTGGTATGAATACTAGCGGTGCAATGCACCACTCTTGCGATTTCCCAAAGGGAAATTGTCTAGTTACTTCCTGTTCTCTCAGTCTTGATTGTGACTCTTGATCAGACTTGTGTTTCCTGATTCTTTGTGTGTCTGAGCTCACAGTCTGTTTTATTGGTTTGCTTCTCAGACTGACTGAAGTCCAGAAGATGAGTGTTTGTGTGGAGGAGGAAGAGGACAGAGAAGAGTGTCCAGGATCCAGCTGTCTGTCTATGAAGAGTGACTGGTCCAAACCGTTAGATCCTCCAGACTTCAGTAATGAGCCTGGACCCTCAGACACAAAGTAAGAGAACTGCTACAAACCTGTGAACCTCCAAACTTCGGGCTATAACAGTGTTTAGTGTGTTGAGGTCCTGCAGTTGTCGTCTCTGCCTGTAACAGCTGCCGTAGTGTCGACAGAAAATCAGTTCTTCCTGGTTCTTCTGGCTCATCAGTATATTAATACTGACTGCTGAGGCTGCTTGTTTCTTTTGAAATGATCTGACTAAAGAACATTTCTACTTTCACTGATTTTCCATAGGGTGGTACGGTGGTTTAATTTACACTGTTTTCTTCTCAGTGAGAATGAGAGTGCATTTCATTTCATGTGTGCGATGGATTGTGTGTCTCGCAACCGAGCACTCATTGATGATGTGTTAACATCTTCACATGACATAAACAGAGAAAAATTATCAGTTCATTTAGATTGTGTCAGTCACTTTACGGCATAATTTATCTGGAAAAATTAGGTTACATACAGTTTTGTTTTGTCATTCGTGTAAATCATAAGTGCTCAAAAGCGTTATATATATATACATATTGTTTTCTAATCCCTCTTGACTTCAGAAAATTTAGGGGAACATATTTTGGTGTACTGGCCACCCAGTTAGCTCGGTTGGTAGAGCACGAGACTCAATCTCTGGGGACCGTGAGTTTGAGCCCCACTCCGGGGTGGCACTGCCTCCCATGGGTCCACCACCCATGGGAGGTGCTGTAGGACTTTGGTGCATTGTCGAGCAGTGACCTGGGCCTAGACCTGGACCCAGATAAGTGGCAGATGATGACATGACATTTTGGTGTGTAAAGGCGAGTTTCAGTACTTTGTAGTTTAGCACTGTCAAATGAGTTTGTGTGTGGTATGAACATTCTCATGGCAGGTCGAAAATTTTGTGTGGCGGTGCGTGTTTTGTACATCCCTACTTATGCGTGGAACATGGGGTACACAACATTTTGATGTGTACATGCCATTGGCAGTGTTAGGCAAGTTACTTCAAAACCGTAATGCATTATTCATTACTTGTTACTGTCATTTCAAAGTAATTTGTTATATTACAATATTATTGTATTTGAAATGTAAGGCATTACACTACTATTGCATTACTTTTAAGTTACTCTCACCAAAATTACTGGAAATATGGAATCTCCATTCTAAATGTAGTTCATTATGCTCAATTAGCTTATTACACATCCAGTGGAAGGTGATATCTGATTGGCTTAAGGCTAAAAACAGTAGAATATAATAGCCACAGTGATGGCTCATGGCACAATACAAGGAACAATCATTTGAAGAACAGAACAAAGGTCAAAATCTGGTAAATTGTGGTAGAGATACTGTAACTTTAGGCTGATTCATATTATTTTTTAAAATGTATTTTGATTTGTTTTATTCCCACTCTCATCATCCCCTTGCTTCCTTTTTGCTACCTTCGCGTTACCATGGCACCGCTGTAAGTGTTTAGTTAAATTATTGGTGCTATTTTCGGGAAGTGGAGAGATCTTTAGGTTTCGCACACAAAGTGCATTTAACTATGATATTCTTCATGTCTTTATTTCTGATGAACTGAAAGTAATAGGTGACGTACTGTCCAACGTTGGATCTCATGCTGCTGCACTCATCCCTTCTGTTCTTCTGTAGTAAACTAGAAGCTAAGCTAACAACAGGAAATTAAACATTTTGCACGGACTTTTCTCCTCTGCTGATCTTTCAGTGATTTTGGCGAGAAAAAAAAACACCACTTCACTCTGGGTAAAAATGCATTGTAATGCACGTTACTGACATTTGTAAATATTACCAACTTTCATTTTGTAATGCCTTACATTACCGCGTTACAGCAAAAAAGAAATACATTACAGTAATTAATTACTTTTGTAACATGTTAGTCCCACCACTGGCCATTAGTACATGAGGCCCCAGGAGATGGACCACAGTTGCAAACATGAGCTGAGACAAAGACTGACAAAGGAACAGGAGGAGCAACACTTAAATACACAGGAGGTCATTTACAACAGGTGACACAAATCAGAGCGGGCAGCCAATCAACAACGAGAGAAAGCAGACCAAGACAGGAAGTAACCCATGAACAGATACACAAGGACCAGGGTTTCAAAATAAAACAGAAAATGTCAAAACCAAAGAGACATGATTTCAAAATCAAATCAGGAAAGTACTACCAACACTTAAGAAACTAAACAAAAGTCCTCAAGAGTCCAAGGGGCTAAAAAGAGTTTAACCAAAATTCCAAAACTGTTAAAAAATTGCTGCCAAAGCATCCAAAATAGTTCCATTAGGGGCTGATCATCACGGTAACAACTGCTGTAGAGACAGAAAAAGTAAGGTCTTCCTGGTTCTATTGGCACGTCATATAGCATAGCAACATGATTCCACTAAACTGGCGCAAAGAATAAAAGACACGTGGCAGCCTCGGTTTGTTTTAATCTTTAGAATCATATAAGCTCTAAATGAAAAAAACGTTTTGTAAAACAAAGATGGAAAATTTGAGGAAATAAAGACTACAAATATGTCTGCATCACATCATCTGTAACAGCTTCACACACAGTTTGTCATCATTCACACATTATTCATTGTGTCCAACATTATACATGAGATTCAACATGTTGCAGGTTTGACACCTATAAAGTTACAAAGAAAAACTAACAATAATGTGCTGAGGGTCAGAGGCTGAGATCAAATGTTGCTCACCTTAATCCACTGTCACCTGTCACACACACACACACACACACAGGTAAATGGAGACGGGAGGAAAAGCTAAAACTGAAAGTGTTCAGTCAGTCAGTTCAGACTCCATTTGAACTAAACAGAGCAGGAGGAGGAAAACTGAAGGCTGAGGCAGGGTGAGTGTTAATACAACATTATAAATAAAAAAATATATATTTTACTGTCAAAGTCTTTGAGTCAGTTTTCAGACTCAGAGTTAAAATTAACTGACCAGGTGGAGAGCTGCCTGTTTTTATTTCACTGTGGACTCTGTTAATCCAGCCTTCAGTAATGAACCTGGACCTTTAGAAACAAAGTGAGAGAACTGCTACAAACCTGTGAACCTCCAAACTTTGGGCTATAAAAGTGTTTAGTGAGGTCCTGCAGTTGTCGTCACTGCCTGTAACTGTTGTGTGACACTGCTGTGCAGCCAGGAACATGAGGAAGAGGACCCAAATGTAGAAACCCCAGGACAGACAGATGAGTGAATTAAAAGTCCGTTTGTTTAACTCAAACATTCTGGGAAAAAAATCCAGGAACAGGAAACCAAACTTCAAGAACTAAAAATCTTCCAAAATGGAGAAAATACTTAAGAAACAGAAACTCTAATTCAAAGCTCAAACGTCCTTACTTGTGATAGAACAAAATAAGAGAGGAAAGTGGAAACAGGAGGCAAATCCAGGACGGTGCACAGGCAGGGAAACAAATAAGAAAACTAACAAAAGACTCCAGGACAAGAACAGAAACTCCAGGAGATGAACCACAGGTGCAAACATGAGCTGAGACACAGACTAACTGACAAAGGAACAGGAGGAGCAATAACACTTAAATATACAGGAGGTCATTTACAACAGGTGACACAAATCAGGGCGGACAGCCATCATCAATGGAGAGAAAGCAGAAGAAGACAGGAAGTAACCCATGAAGAGATACACAAGGACCAGGATTTCAAAATAAAACATGAAAAGACAAAACCAAAACTCAAGAGACAAAAACCAAAGTGACATGATTTCAAAAACACAAATAATTAAAAAAAAAAAAACAAAGTCCTACCAACATTTAAGAAACTGAACAAAAGTCCTCAAGAGTCCAAGGGTTTATAAAGATTTTAAGCCAAAGTCCAAAAGTGTTCAAAAACAGCTGTCATGGCGTCCCTCTAGGGCAGGGGTGTCCAAACTGTTCCCTAACGGGCGGTGTGGCTGCAGGTTTTGTTCCAACCAAGCAGCAGCACAACAGACTTGACTCATTTAATCAACTGATCTCAGTCTTCAGACAGCTGATTGGTCACACTGTGTGCTCTTCATTGGTTGGAACAAAACCTGCAGCCACACTGGCCCTTTGTGGAACAGTTTGGACACCCCTGCTCTAGGGACTGATCGTCACAGTAACAGCTGCTGTAGAGTCGGCAGAAAATGGATCAATCTGCTGATCAAAATCAATGTTGGGACTAACACGTTACAAAAGTAATTAATTACTGTAATGCATTGCTTTTGCTGTAACGTGGTAATGTAAGGCAATCCAAAAAACAGTTGATACTTTACTTGGTACAAATGACGTGTGTTACAATGCATTTTACCCAGAGTGAAGTGGTGTTTTATGTGTTTAACACAAATTCGCCAAAGTCCATGCAAAATGTTTAATTTCCTGTTGTTAGCTTAGCTTCTAGTTTACTACAGAAGAACAGAAGGGATGAGTGCAGCAGCATGAGATCCA
Source organism: Toxotes chatareus (assembly GCA_016801885.1). NCBI lineage: Eukaryota > Metazoa > Chordata > Actinopteri > Toxotidae > Toxotes > Toxotes chatareus. The sequence goes on along the minus strand of JAFBJY010000232.1, from coordinate 132,853 downwards.
ACGTTGGACAATACGTTCGCCTATTACTTTCAGTTCAGTCAGAAATAAGGACATGAAGAATATCACAGTTAAATGCACTTTGTGTGCGAAACCTAAAGATCTCTCCACTTCCGAAATAGCACCAATAATTTAACTAAACACTCAGAGAGGTGCCATGGTAACGTGAAGTTAGCAAAAAGGAAGCAAGCGGATGACGAGAGTGGGAATAAAATAAACGAAAAAAAAAATCAATATGAATTGGCCTAAAGTTACAATATCTCTACCACAATTTACCAGACTTTGACCTTTGTTCTGTTCTTCAAATGATTGTTCCTTGTATTGTGCCATGAGCCATCACTGTGGCTATTATATTCTACTGTTTTTAGCCTTAAGCCTTAAGCCAATCAGATATCACATCACCTTCCACTGGATGTGTAATAAGCTAATTGAGCATAATGCACTACATTTAGAATGGCGATTCCATATTTCCAGTAATTTTGGTGAGAGTAACTTAAAAATAATGCAATAGTAGTGTAATGCCTTACATTTCAAATACAGTAATATTGTAATATAACAAATAACTTTGAAATGACATAATGCATTACGGTTTTGAACTGATCAAAATAGTCACCAAGAAATGCAGTATTTCCTCCTGTTTGGCTGATAAAATCTACAACAGGTTACTGAGCCTTTTAAAAAATTACTATTTATAAAGATTTTCATCTTCACTATAAACATTTGATGATTAACTGACACAACAGTGTTGTTTATGGATGCTAGTGTGTTTTATTTAAAAAGCGCCTTCCACAATCTAAATTGTCTCAAGGCACTTTACAGAGACCCAGAGCAAGCACTTAAGGTGACAGTGGCAAGAAAATACTCCCTTTTAACAGGAAGAAACCTTGAGCAGAACCTGGCTCAGATGGGGGACCCTCCTGCTGATGGCCAGGCTGGGTGAAAGGAGGAAAAGGAGGAAGATTGGACAGCTGGGAATGGAGGAGAGAAGGCAAAGGACATGCAGCATATAAAACATGGTTTGGCAGTGAACAACGTTAGAGGGCCAGCATTCAGATTACAGAACAGTTAGTGGATAATGTGTGCTCAGCAGATCACAGTTATGATAGGAAACAGAGCACAGAAGCAAAAAGCTGTCATGATTGGTAATTATTTACATTACAGTCTGCAAAGAATATTAATCCATTAATCAAAAACGCTGGTTCTACTATCGAAAGACAGTACGAACTGGCACAGAACAAAGGGAGACGCAGACAATATATAGACACTAGGTAATGGGGAACAGGTGGAAACAATCAGGGCGGGGAAGACAATCAGACTGGCAGGAACTCAAGAGGAAGGGCAAGCTACCTGGAACACAAAGGAGAACAGATTACAAAATAAGAGCTGAATGCACAAGACAACATAGCACAGGACAAAACATAACAAGACCTTATTTCCTCACTTTGACATAGTCCAGCCTAGAAGTAACAAATGCATGGACTAGTTTTTCAGCATCACTCTGAGAAAGAATGTTCCTAATCTTAATTATATTGTGCAGGTGAAAGAAGGCTAGAGACTTGTTTCATACATGAGTTAAAGGACATCCAAGGTTCCTCACAGTTGTATTGGAGGCTAAGTTAATGCCATCCAGAGTAACTATATGATTAGATAAACTGTTTCTGAGGTGTTCAGGACCAAACAAAATAACCTCAGTTTTGTCTGAATTCCGAAGAAGAAAGTTACAGGTCATCCAGGCCTTTATGTCTTTTAGACAAGTATGGCTAACTGATCTGTTTCATCTGGCTTCATAGATAAATATAGCTGGGTATCATCTGCAGAGCAATGAAAATTTATGCTCTGCTCCCTAATAATGTTGCCTAGCGGAAGCATGTATAGGTGAACAATATCGGTCCAAGCGCAGAACCCTGTGGCACTCCTTGACTAACTCTGGCATAACTGGAGGAATCATCATTAACATGAAGAATTTGGAATCTATCTGATAGATATGATTTAAACCAACCTAGTGCTGTTGCTTAAATCCCAATGACATGTTCCAATCTTTCCAATAGGATACTATGATCAATAGTGTCAAATGCAGCCCTAACATGTAGTAGGACTAGTATAAAGATCAGTCCATTGTCTGAGGCTATGTGAAGGTCATTGGTAACATTCACCAGTGCTGTTTTTAGTAAAGAAAGTAAAGGGGAGATTGGATATAGGTCTATAGTTTGCAAAAAAGGTTTGATAACTGCAACTTTAAAAGCCTGTGGAACGTATTGTATTACTAAAGAGAGATTTATCTGATCTAATATGGAAGTGCCAATCAAAGGCAAAACATCCTTAAGTCAAGTTGGGATATGGTCCAAAAGGGTCCATGGTGATGGTTTATATTTATTAACTACTGAAGTCAACTCAGCAAGATCTATGGGAGAGAAGCCGTCTAATGACAAATCAGGACCTGCAGATATTTTAATTAGTGGATAGGCACTTCCTTTTCAGCTTTTCATGATATGTGCTTTAAAATATGTACAGTATCAGTCAAAAGTTTGGACACCTTCTCATTCAATGGCTTTTCTTGATTTTATTACTTTCTACATTGTAGACTCTTACTGACGACATCGAAACTATGAAGGAACACATATGTAATTATGTAGTTAACAAAAAAGTGTTACATCAACCAGAATATGTTTTATATTTTAGTATTTTAGTAGCCACCTTTTGCTTTGATGACTTTGATGACTCTTGCCATTCTCTCAACCAGTTTCATGAGGTAGTCACCTGGAATGGTTTTCCAACAGTCTTGAAGGAGTTCCCAGAGGTGCTGAGCACTTGTCATCCAGGTCATCTGACGCAGCACTACATCATCCTTCTTGGTCACATAGTTCTTACATTGCTTGGGAGTGTGTTTGGGGTCATTGTCCTGTTGAAAAACAAATGATGGTCCAACTGAGCGCAAACCCGATGGGATGGCATGTCGCTGCAGAATGCTGTGGTAGCCATGCTGGTTAAGTGTGCCCTAAATTTTGAATAAATCACCAGCAGTGTCACCAGCAAAGCACAGCCACACCATCACACCTCCTCCTCCATGCTTCATGGTGGGAGCCACACATGTAGAAACCATCCACTCACCTTTTCTGCATCTCACAAAGAGAAAAGCAAAAAAAATCTCAAATTTGGAGTCATCAGACCAAAGTACAGATTTCCACTGGTCTAATGTCCATTCCTTGTGTTTCTTGGCCCAAACAATTCTATTTTTCTTGTTGTTCTTCCTCAGTAGTGGTTTCTTTGCAGTAATTCAAGCTGCAAATCTCTGATGAACTTATCCTCTGCAGTAGAGGTAACTCTTGGGCCTCCTTTCTTGAAATCTTCCGGATTGACTGACCTTCATGTCTTAAAGTAATGATGGACTGTCATTTCTCTTTACTTAGCTGAGTGGTTCCTGCCATAATATGGATTATAACAGTGGTCAAATAGGGCTGTTAACTGTGTACCAACCCTGCTGCTGCAAAACAGAACTGATGGTCTCAAACACATTAAGAAGACAAGAAATTCAACAAATTAACTCTTGAAAAGGCACACCTGTTCATTGAAAATTATTCCAGGTGACTACCTCATGAAACTGACTGAGAGAATGCCAAGAGTGTGCAAAGCTGCCATCAAAGCAATTTTTATTACTTTCTACAATGTAGAAAGTAATAAAAATAAAGAAAAACCACTGAATGAGAAGGTGTGTCCAAACTTTAGGCTGGTACTGTATTTGCGAATCATACCACTGAAGCTAGCATCCTCTGTTTTATGACCTTCTTTTCAGTGGGGAACAGAGTCAAGAGTCATACGTAGTGGAGCTGCAGTACTATAAACTAGATAGTCTATATCTGCTGATATCTGAGTAAAGTTTAGGTCATTGCCCTCTGTAAAAACTGCCACATGGCATTGGAGTTAATAAAGGTGGAATAACCTCTTTATATTTGGCAACAGCATTAATAGACAAATATCTACAGTAGTTAATTTCTATAATTTCTAATATTAAAGTCACCCACTATAATTGCTTTATCCGTACTAAGCACTAAATCAGATAAAAATTCTGTGAATTCAGACAAAAACTCAGAGTAAGCAGCAGGTGGACAATACACCACAGCAAATAGTACTGGTTTTTCTGTCTTCCAATGTGGATGTGAGAGGCTGAGGATAAGGCTTTCAAATGTGCTATAACTCGGCTTAGGTCTGGGATTAATTAATAAACTTGAGTGGTAGATTGCTGCCACTCCTCCTCCTCGGCCTGTGCCTTGAGGAATGTGATAATTAATATGACTAGCAGGGGTTGACTAACTTAGACTTACATATTCTTCCCACTGCAGCTACCAGAGATTTTTTTGAGGTTTTTATGAGGTTTTTATGAATGACACCTCTTGCTTTTTTTTGGTTTATACACTTTTTTTGTTGACGGGGAGCAGACACAGTCTCTATAGGATAAAGGGAATTGTTGGAATGGAAGGAATGGTAGGAATGGTAGGAATCATGGGAGGGTGACAACTCTAGAGAAACTGCAGAGAAGTGTGTAGGACTGCAACTCTGCCTCCTGGTCTCAACTCTGGCCATGTCATGTCTTTGGTGGTCTCATAAAATAAGCCTCTAATAAAATCTGTTTCTAGATATGAGAGCTGCACCATCCAAAGTGGGATGGATGCCGTCTCTCCTAATCAGACCAGGTTTTCCCCAAAAAGCTTTCCAAATGTCTATGAAGACCATGTCATTTGCTGATGTTAAATCCCCAAGGCACCCCACAAAACAGATGCTTGACTAATGTGAACATATGTATATGTATGCTATAATTGGGAAATTAACCACAGTGCACCAAAAGTTAGTGTTGATTGATGAGCTAGGAAAATTGCAGTACACCACAGTGCAGAAGCAAGAAAAAGGAAGTGACATATTACGTTACCGCCAAAGCCAAGATGTGACATCGCTGCAGGACGTCAGCTGACAGTTCTCAGAATGACTTTGTCCTCAGAGAATTTATGTTTGATGTGATATGACTAAAAATGTATTTGTGTTTTCAGAGGTCAGGACCACAGACTGAGAGCAGAGTCTCTGGGATCCAGCTGTCTGTCTATGAAGAGTGACAGGTCCAAAGAGTTTATTCCTCCAGACTTCAGTAATGAACCTGGACCCTCAGACACAAAGTAAGAGACTGTTTCTAGTGTAAACTGACCTGAGGATGATTCAGTTCTCAGACGTTAGGGTTAGGGTTAAGGAACCGCTTTGACCCTACAGCAGAGGTGTCCAAACTGTTCCACAAAGGGCTGTGTGGTTGGACATCTCTGTACTACAGGGTCTTCATGAGTTAAATGGCCAACATGACAACGAGCTGATAGGACTCAATACATCATCAAGATAAAATACAATATCAGAGCCTGAAAGAATCCGAACAGTCTCACAGTAATCCACCCAAAACATCCAAGAGTATCTCAGTAAGTTCAAATATTTGTTGGAAAATGTATAAGATATAAAATCTGAGAGAAAGATCCAGAACAAGAGCTGGACTGCAGACAGTCAGTCAGAGCAGCACTGTACAAAGTAAGACTGTACATCTGTCTGCTCATGTTATCATCTCTGAAAACAGGAGCTGTGCTTTGATACAGAGTCATTTGTTCTACCGTACAGCACTGGCATTTAAGATGATTAGAAATACCCCAAATTAAAAAAAGCTTTTCTTTGCTTGTCTTTAGTTTTTATGCAGCTGATGAAAGAAATGAGCAGATTCTCAGATTCTCTTTCTTTACTCTGACATTATTTCTTCTGTCAGCAGATTTTCAGCAGATAGTGGTCTGCAGGAGGTTTTAGATGAACATAAGATCAGTCTGAGGAGGAGATGTGAACATGTGACTGAAGGAAGTGATGGAACAGGAAGTGAAACCCTCCTCAACAGGATCTACACTGAGCTCTACATCACAGAGGGACAGAGTGAAGTGGTTAATACCCAACATGAGGTGAGGCAGCTGGAGAAAGCTTCCAAGATGGAGACCGTCCATGACACTCCAATCAAGTGCCACGACATCTTTAAAGCCTTCCCTGACCAACAGAGACACATCAGAGTCGTTCTGACGAACGGGCGTCGCTGGCGTTGGAAAAACCTTCTCAGTGCAGAAGTTCACTCTGGACTGGGCAGAGGGCTCTGAAAACCAAGACGTCAGTCTGCTGGTTCTGCTGTCGTTCAGGGAGCTGAACCTGATCAAAGATGAGCAGTACAGTCTTCTCAGGCTGCTCCAAATTTTCCATCCAACATTAAAGAAGGTCACAGCAGAGAAGCTCGCTGTCTGTAAAGTGTTGTTCATCTTTGATGGCCTGGATGAAAGCAGACTTTCACTGGATTTCAGCAACAGGGAGGTCGTGTCTGATGTCTCACAGAAGTCATCTGTCAACGTGCTGCTGACAAACCTCATCCAGGGGAATCTGCTTCCCTCGGCTCTGGTCTGGATAACTTCCCGACCTGCGGCAGCCAATCAGATCCCTCCTGCATGTGTTGACAGGGTAACAGAAGTACGAGGCTTCACTGACGCCCAGAAGGAGAAGTACTTCAGGAGGAGATCCAGTGATGAAGAGCTGTCCAGAAGAATCATCTCACACATCAAGACATCCAGGAGCCTCCACATCATGTGTCAGATCCCAGTCTTCTGCTGGATCTCTGCTACAGTTCTGGAGCACATGTTGACCACAGAGCAGAGAGGAGAGCTGCCCAAGACCCTGACTGACCTGTACTCACACTTCCTGCTGGTTCAGACAAAGAGGAAGAAGCACAAGTATGATGAGGGACATGAGACGAGTCCACAGGAGTTGACGAAGGCTGACAGGGAAGTTCTTCTGAAGCTGGGGAGGCTGGCGTTTGAACATCTGGAGAAAGGAAACATCATGTTCTACCAAGAAGACCTGGAGCAGTGTGGTCTTGATGTCACAGAGGCCTTGGTTTACTCAGGAGTTTGTACAGAGATCTTTAAAGAGAGAGTGTGATCTTCCAGAAAACAGTCTACTGCTTTGTTCATCTGAGCATTCAGGAGTTTCTGGCTGCAGTTTATATTTTCCACTGTTACACAGAGAGGAAGACAAGAGAGCTGAGGACTTTGCTGGGAAAAGACTACGAACACTGGGACTCAAAACCTTCCAAGTGTCTTGAAAATAATAGCAGCTACCCATCACTCGATGTCCTCCTGAGTGATGCCATGGAGAAATCCCTCCAAAGTAAAAAATGGTCACCTGGACCTGTTTGTTCGCTTCCTTCATGGCCTGTCTCTGAGTCCAACCAGAGACTCTTAGGAGGGCTTCTGGGTCAGACAGAGAACAGACCAGAAATCATCCAGAGAGCCATCAACAACCTGAAGGAGATGAACACAGATTATATCTCTCCTGACAGAAGCATCAACGTCTTCCACTGTCTGATGGAGATGAGCGACCGCTCAGTACATCAGGAGATCCAAGAATTCCTGAAGTCAGAGAACAGATCAGAGAAGGAACTGTCTGAGATCCACTGTTCAGCTCTGGCCTATGTTCTGCAGATGTCAGAGGAGGTTCTGAATGAGTTGGACCTGAAGAAGTACAACACATCAGAGGAGGGACGACTGAGACTGATCCCAGCTGTGGGAAACTGCAGAAAGGCTGTGTAAGTTCAGATATGATCTTTAACATTATCAGTCAGTGTAGATTAATAGTTTAGTTTTTTTCAAATATACACAGTATGAAATTGTTCTCTTTATTCTCATAATAGTTTTATAACTTTTAGGTCAGCTGTGTGTTTTCCTGTGGCAGCTGTGTTAAATGTTGTGTTTGTCAAACAGATTTTCAGTTGGTTGTGATTATTGCTGTTAAGTTTTTCTGTTTATTTGTTAGTAACTGTTACATTCTAGGGCGGCACAGTGGTGCCTCACAGCAAGAGGGTTCCAGGTTCGAACCCGGTCTGGGCTCTTCTGTGTGGAGTTTGCATGTTCTCTCTGGGTACTCCGGCTTCCTCCCACAATCCCAAAAACATGCACAGGTTAGGTTAATTGGCTACTCTAAATTGCCCATAGGTGTGAGTGTGTGCATGTGTTTGTCTGTCTTTGTGTGTCAGCCCTGCGATTGACTGGTGACCAGTCCAGAGTGTGCCCCGCCTCTCGCCCATAGTCAGCGGGATAGGCTCCAGCTTCGGGTGTGCCCGATTCATCGATTCATAGTTTAATCGTGACACTTGACAATTCAGCATCGATATATAAATTTTTAAAATCGATTCTTTTAATAACGGAATGAAAGTGCAGCGGTCTGAACGAAAAAGTTGCGCGCGTCCACCCCGGACCACAGTCCAAGAGATGGCTGCGGGTAATGTGTCTCAGTGAGCAATCAACTCGTCGGGTTTAAAAGCGGCAGTGTGGAGACATTTCGGTTTTATGAGCATGAGGACAAAAGGGCCTTGACAAAACCTACTCTGTATGTAAAGCGTGTAAAACAAAAATTAAGTACAATAGCAACACAACAAATATGAGGCAACACCTCGCCCGTTTGCATCCAGAATTAGATGAGACGAAGAGGCCGTCGGTTGTTGCTGCCAACCAACGAACAATCTAAGAAGGATTTTCTAAACATCCTCCAAACTCTGAAAGGGCAAGGCAAATCACAGCGTCCGTCGCAACTTTTTATAGCTAAGGATCTACGCCCATATTCAATTGTCCACAACAAGGGATTTGAGTTATGATGCGGACGTTGGACCCCAGATACAGACTCCCAAAGCGAAAATATTTTGCACAGAACGCCATCCCGAAACTATACAACAAGATTAAAACCATGGTGATGGTGTAACAGGTATAGAGTGAACCCAATTGCAGCACAAATCAGCACAAACAGTCTTTATTCAGTAAGCATACTATAAACCAGAGGATGCAGTGCAGGTGAGTACAACAGGATTGAACTCGGGTCTCCCGTGTGCTAGGCAAGCACTTAACCACAGGACCAACAGGGAAGACAGGGAGTATGGGAGGATCGTGAGCAGGTAATCAGTCCAACAGTTCTTAACTGGCTCCACGAGTTCAGGGAAGAGAAATGTCTCTAACTCACTGCTGGTGAAGTCTTGCTGGAAGGTGGTTGAGAATAAGGGCTTGGCGTGGATCCGGAGGAGCTGAGGACAGAGGGATGAGCCGGGAGGTGAAGCTGGGAGCCGAGCAGCCACAGACAGGTGAAGAATGGAGAACAGGCAGGCAGTACTCGTAGTCGAAGACAGAAGGCTGGTGGGTTACCGGGGCAGAGACGTGAAGCGAGGTCAGGAGCAAAACAGGTCGATAACAGGTAAACAGTCCGGAAACAAGTGCTGGAGAGTCAGGCATGTGAGCGAAGACAATCTGGCAAAGAGTGAGGGGATAAGGCTGCCTATATACTGGGTTGATTGGTGGGCAGGTGGAAGTAGTTGGGCTGATAAGGGGGTGTGGCTGAGCAATGTGGCAGTGATAGCAGCAGGTGGAAGTAGTTGCGCTGATGAGGGGGTGTGGCTGAGCAGCAGGGCAGGAGAGGGCAGAGCAGAATGTGACAGATGGAATCGCTAAAGACAGCCAGCAGAGTCGCTTTGACGTGTGATGCGTGGACATCAGTTGCAACTGAATCTTACGTTATGGTAACTGTGCACTTTATGCGTGAGATGAGCAACAACTGGGAGCTGGTAAGTCATGTCCTCCAAACCAGAGTGATGAGTGAGAGTCACACCGATGCAAATGCAGCTGAGCTGCTGCAGAAAGTAGTAGAAGAATGGCAGATTACAGACAAAAATTTGGTGTTAGTCACTGACAACGCATCAAATATGGCTCTTGCTGCTCAACTGGGAAAGTTCCTACACGTGAAATGCTATGCTCACACTCTCAACCTGGCCTCTCAGAAAGCACTCAAGTTGCCTACTATGGCAAGGCTCCTGGGGAGGGTGAGACAGATTACCACGTTTTTTCATCGCAGCACCACTACCACCCATCTGCTGGAGGAGAACCAGAACCTGCTTGGCCTCAAAAACCACAAGCTGAAGACAGATGTGTGCACTAGATGGAATAGTGCATATGAGATGGTTGAAAGGTTCCTGGAGCAACAGCCAGCTATCTGCACCACCCTGCTCTCTCCTCAGGTGAGGAAAAAAGATTCTGACGTTGTCACTCTCACAGAAGCGGATGTCTCAAATGCTGAGGATGCCATCACTGCCCTCAAACCTATGAAAGATGCTACTACACTCATGTCTCAGGAGAAAATCCTACTGTATGTTTGATTGCTCCTGTGCACGCCAAGCTAATCCAGAACACAAAGCTCAGTACTGAGGATTCACCACTGGTCCGGGGACACAAAACAGGCCATCAAAGACGACCTCAGCAAGAGGTATAGAAGTGAGCAGGAGAGGAACACTCTACACACAGCCTCTGCCCTTGACCCACGTTTCAACGCTTTGCCTTTCCTCTCTGAGGAGGAGAGAGCAGAGACATATGGAAGAGTGGTTGCTGAGGCTGCAACATTAAAGATAATACTGCTATTTATATATTTTTTTAAATCTAACTTGTAAAAAGTCTCTTAAAGATACTGAAATTGTGATTTCAACATGTAAGATTTTTGTATGTTAACTTGGTTTTCTCATTGTGGTAGAAGATGAATATATGTTACATTCTACATTTGTTTATTCATGTTATTTTCAGTCTTTTTTCATGTAAACCTGATAAATCAAATTCATATTTCAGGTGACTAAACACTACTGAAAACAATTATAAATACGATCTTCTATTTCTGCCAATAGATCCCCTTAAATCCTCCACTCTGCTCCTTTAATGTCTTTCCATATTTTGTGTTAAATCCAAACAAATCAGGCTTTATTGTCTTTGATTTTCTCAATTTTAAATTCTTGGAAACTTGTCCACCTTCTTGAGGAGTGCATTTTCTATAGCTTCGGGTGCTCCATAGCAGTCTTCCAACCTTTGCCATACCATATTCACACCTGCTGCTGCATTGTGGATGTGAACTGCCCGTATTCTCTTTGCGTGTTTGGATGATTTCGACCCAGTTCATCATTTACAACCAATCTGGCCCACAATTTAATTTGTCAAGAGATGATAAGCTCTGGTCTGTTGAGGTTCAATGACCATCCTTAAAATTATTGGGCAGTTATTTCTCAAATTGACAAAATCAAAGACTGATAGAGTTGGGAGACCTTCGCTTGGAGCTTGAAGCTGCCAGGGTGGATGGATTCCTGTCTGGTCTCAATTACTTGGACACTTCTCGTGGCATCACTCCAGTTGTCCAGAAGCTGCCATATTCCCTGCATGACAAGTGGGTCTCTGTAGCATCACATTACAAAAGAAATAAAGCACATCATACCCACCTTTCTCCTTCTTCGCTAAGGTTGTTTGTGTTCAAGCCAGAACACTCAACGATCTGAGCTTTGCCCCACTCACAGGTGGTCCAAGCATGGGAAAGGCGGAGCAGTCCTTTAAACGCAACACGAAACACCAGTTTCTGTCAAAAAGACAGAGGTCTCAGTGAACTACGATAGCAACTACAACAGTCCTGTGGAGAAAATGATGGTTGATCCAGATAAGCAATGTCCACTCCACAACAAACCCACCCCCTTAGGAAGTGTTGTGGTTTCAGGAGCAAATCTTTGTTTGAGAGGAAAGAGAAGAATATTTGCTATAGGTGTTGTGCATCAACCAGCCATCTAGCTAAAGACTGTGGAAAAAATGTTCAGTGCAGAGAATGCAGGAGCGACAGTCACCCTACAGCATTACACCCAGGTCCAGCTCCATGGATGACTGGGAGCCCTGTAACTATGAGAGAGCAAGGTGGGGAGCAAGATGAAGGACTCCCTAAAACTGTCACATCAAAATGCACTGACATCTGTGGGTCTACAGTTAAGTCAAGATCATGCTCCAAAATCTGTCGTCTTGTCTTGAGTGTATCCAGCTTGTCAGAGAGAGAGCAGTCAAGGCTTATGTTGTTCTTGATGAGCAGAGCAATAAGCCTCTGGCAAGATCAGAGTTTTTTGATCTTTGGTATTACAAAGGGCATGGCAGCATACACCCTGAAGACCTGCTCAGGTGTCATTGAAACCTCAGGGCAGCGAGCTAACAATTTCATCATGGAGTCGCTAGATGGTAAAACTTGCATTCCACTTCCTCTCTAATCGAATGTGACATGCTTCCAGATGACAAGCTGGAAATCCCCACGCCAGAGGCCACCAGACACTATAAAGACCTCAAGCGGTTGGGGACAGGATCCCAGCTCTCGACCCTTCTACATTTATCCTTATCTTGCTCGGCTGAGACATGCCATGTGCACACAAGGTTCGATGCAATGGTCCCCACAATGCCCCCCTATGCCCAGCGCCTCGACTTGGGCTGGGTGATCGAGGGGAGGTCTGTGTTGGAAGAGCCCACAAAGCGGATTGTGTCAGTGTCTACCAGATGTAATGGATGTACATCTCTGTTTGACCCTTGTACCAACAATATCCACATCAAAGAGGAGCCAGATATTCCAGTACATCACCATCACTTTCCAAAGGCTAACGAGCTAAAAGACCTGTTTGATGAAGACGATGGTCTTGGCAAAGGAGTCTTCCAGCAAGTTCCAGTGATTGTTAATGCAATATATCACAAATGTCCGATAACTTTTTTCCACCACTGTATGGTTTGAGGAGAGCGGCCCTGCAAGGTCATGAAGAATACGGCACAGAGGCAAAACATTTTGTTCTCAGGAACTTTTATGTTGGACTTAGCTCATTCCCCACTGGCGATGATGGCATCCAAGTCCTGAAAAATACTAAAGACGTTAGCTGACTATCAAGCATACGACATAAAATGGATACAGAAGGTGTGCTGAGGTCCGCGTGACATCATCTGCAATCTCCTGGGAAGAGAAACATCACATTATTATCCCTAAAAACAGCCACATTGCTACATTGTTGGTGCAGTATTATCACGACCAAGTGGCACACCAGGACAGGCACATCACGGAAGGAACTGTCAGATTGTCCGATCGTCGCAAAGTGATGCTGAAAAACTAGTCCATGCTTTTGTTACTTCTAGGCTGGACTACTGTAATTCCCTATTAGAATCAGAATCAAAAAAAATTAATTAATCCCCGTAGGGAAATTCTTACTGTTACTTAACTCCCAGTTGAAAATGAAGAAAAGAGGAAAATTGCACATAGTGTGTAGTAAGAGAAAAAAGTTTCTAAAATAAATAAGTGAAGTGAAAACAAATAAAAGTATAGTATAATGAAAATCAAGTAAAAATATTGCAATACCCCCATTACAATATACATATACACCAAAATCTGGGTCGCTCTGTCTGTTGCTGAATGAGCTTCTGTGACTGATCAGCACATGGTGGAGAGGGTGAGAAGGAGAGTCCAATATTGTCCTAACTTTGACGGCTCTGACCCCTTCTGTACACAGTGTCCACATTTTTGGACCAGTCCAGTTTGTGATCTAGGTACACCCCCAGGTATCTGTACTCCTCCACCATGTCCACATTGACCCCTTGAATGTTGACAGGGGTCACTGTAGCCTTGGTCCTCCTCAAATTCACCACCAGTTCTTTTGTCTTCATCACATTGAGCTGCAGGTGGTGTATCTTGCTCCATGTGACAAAGTTGTCCACAACTGTCCTGTACTCACTCTCATCACCACCTGAAATAAATCCTACTACTGCAGAGTCATCAGAAAACTCTGAAGGTGACAGGTCTCTGTGCAGTAGCTGAAGTCTGTGGAGTAAAGATGAAAGGAGAGATGACAGTCTCTGCGGAGCCCCAGTGTTGCTGATCACTCTTTCTGACTTACAGCACTGCAAGCGCACTGTGTACTGTGGTGTCCACACAGAAGTTTATGTATCCTGTGAGGCACTCAGTGAGCAATGTCTTCACCATGGGCCTGCCAGTCTGTCACCTCAAAGCAGTCCTGAAGTGTCTCCTTAGCCTCGTCTGTCCATCTCCTCACTCCTTGTCTTTGAAGTTGCAGGCAGACTCATGACAAGAGGCACATAGCAGGGGTGAGGTGAACCAGGTTGTGATCTGACCTGCCCAGTGGGGGAGGGGGATGTAAGCATCTTTACATCAGCATGCAGCAGGTCTATTGTTCTTCCTTCCCTGGTAGGACAGTTCACAAACTGTGTGAAAGTGGGAAGTGTGGAGTCCAAATTAAAAACAGTAATTCAAGAAGAATGGGAGAAGATTAACCCCAACAGTGTGAAAGGCTCATGGAGAACATGCCAGGTTTATTTATTTTTGTTCAGTTTTGAACACATTCTTTGCTATTTGTTAACTGTAATACAGACAATGTTCTCATCTTACTCATGAGGGATCTCACGTTCCCCATGATGATCAAGGGAGACACAGCTTAAAACTTCTCCTTTGATGTTTCAGAGCCTCCCTCTTCCTCCGTAACTTTTTGTTTCCTCTGCATCCCGGTGTGTCTTTCGCCAAATTTCTGCAGGGATATCCTCTCGCCTAGTCAATGAAAAAAAAGCCGGCTTGAGGTCGATCAGCTGATTCCTGCTGTAAACAGTGCGGGCCATGTGGAGTTGTTGTGTCGCCACGCCAAAAAAAGTTGCGCCTTCGACAAATAAAAACCAAAAATCTCACCACCCTCATGATTTTGTGTAGTAAAAAAAGAGTAAGAGTATTATCAGGATGTCCAGTTAACTCTCTAAAAAGCCTCCAGCTCATCCAAAATGCTGCAGCGAGAGTACTGTCTGGAATTAGCAAGAGAGATCATATTACTCATAACTTCTCTTCATTGGCTTCCTTGTAAAATCCAGAATTGATTTTAAAATCCTTCTCCTTACATATAAGGCCCTCAATGGCCAGGCTCCTTCATATCTCAAAGAGCTGATAGTACCATATTATCCCAACAGATTGCTTCGTTCCCAGAATGCAGGTTTGCTTATGGTTCCCAGAATATCCAAAAAGTAGAATGGGAGGCCGAGCCTTTAGCTATCAGGCCCCCCCTCTCCTATGGAACCAACTGCCAGTTTGGGTTCGGGAAGCAGACACCCTCTCTAATTTTAAAATTAAGCTTAAAACCTTTTTGTTTGACAAAGCTTATAATTAGATGTAGTTAAAGTCCTAGTTATTATGACTAAACCTATAGTTAGTCACAACTATCTCTATAGACACTGTTACAGTTAAGGATAAAACCCATAGTAGGGCTGGCTCAGGCAACTGAACCATCCCTTAGTTATGCTGCTATAGGCCCAGGCTGCTGGGGACTTCCCATGATCCTCTGCACACTTCTTCTTTTCTCTCTTGTGCCAATGGATCATAACAAGGTTGTAAGTAGAGCTTCAAAATGCAAAAAGAATAAACAGGAGCAAGAGACAGAAAATTTATTGAAAACCGCATTTAAACTCAAACAGGATATTCATCAGCTGATCAAAAGTTTAAGACCACAGCCTTAAAAAGTCTAAATTTGCACAAAATTTGGCTTTCTTGGCTTTCATTCACACTGTCATGATCTCCTGATGGCAAAGAGGCTTTCTGTCTTTGAATGTGGCACAATTATTGAGCTGCAAGGCCTTTTGCAACGTGCAATCACTGCAGTCATTTTACATTTCTTTTAAAGATCCTGAGGTTATGGGACAAAACAGTGAAGTGGTAGAAACAAAATTTCAAACAAATTTTTAACAAAAATTTCACCTTTGCTGAGCCAGAGGATCCCACGGGCTGTCTGTGAAGACACAGGCCAATCCTCGACCCAAATTGAGGCTCTTACTGATGCTGACTGCAACCCAATAATCATAAGACAACATCTGTGAGAGAAGGGCTTAAAGACCAAAAAATGTCTTTAAAGGCCACGTCTCCTCCCCACCACAAACTTGCCTGTTTGGACTTTGCAAGGAAGCACCAAACATGGGACACTGAAAAGGTGGAATAAAGTTTATTCTCTGACAAGAAAAAATTTTACCTGAATGGTCCTGATGGCTTCCAACGTTATTGGCATGATAAAGAGATTCCACTGGAGATGTTTTTTTTACGTGGCACAGTGGAGGAAGGTCCATCATGATCTGGGGTGATATTTCCTTCAATGGAACAATGGAGCTTCAGGTTTTGCAGGGGTGTCAAATGGCATCTGGCTAAGTGCAAAATGTTGCAGCGGACATCCCTCTTGACTGAGGGCCACCGTCTGTGCGGTAATGACTGGGTTTTCCAACAGCACAACGCTGCAGTTCACATCGCCCACCTAATGAAGGTGATGATGGTGACTTTTTCCAGGAGAATAACGTCAGTCTTTTGGACAATCCTTCATGTTCCCCTGATCTAAATCCCATTGAGAACATTTGGGGATGGATGGAAAGGGAAGTTTACAAAAATGGACGTCAGTTCCAGACCGTGGATGCCCTTTGTGAAACCATCTTCACCGATTGGAATAACGTTCCCACCAGCCTCCTGGAAACACTTGCATCAAGCATGTTTCTTCTTTTTGCATTTTAAAGCTCTACCTACAACCTTGTTACGGTCCACCAGCGAAATGTGAATACTTGGAATTTTGTCCTTATCTTAAGATTTTGTACCTCTCAAACATACTTTATAATTGAGAATACTTTAAGCTAATGATATATTGTTAACCTATATGATTAAAAGTAATATAAGAATATAGATTCAAATGAGAATTTGGTAAATTAAAATAATTGAAAGAAGATTTTCTGTAGATATCAAAAATGTAGATTTCTTTGCAATCTACAACAGTTAACTTAGATTATTGTCAAATTGTGTCCATATTAACATTGATGATTACTAAATGACAGAGTCTATATGTAGGATTATTAATGGATGCTGTACTCTTTAAAGCTTGCCCAAAATTCAATGTACTAAGGTAATTTACAGGAATGCGAACAACCTTAAACAGATGCAAATGAACTAGATTAGATGGGACCCTGTGCCAAGTAGGTGTGTAAGATGAAAGGAAAGAATGCAAGTAGAGTAAGCTGAAAGTGTTGAAAGATTGATAGCTAAAGATTAACATGGAACGAAAAGCCATAGCATAGTCAAATTGGTAGAAAATGCAACAGTGATGAATTCTAAGGCTATCTGAGAGGGTACGACCAGCGAACAGAGAATCTATAAAAGCAAGATTTAATCCATTAATCCCAAAAACATTTATACTTATACTAAAACGAGCATGTCAGATCATTAATACGAGTTAATAATCATACTTTAAAGGGTTGACATACTGGCAGGAGCAAAGGCTAAGTGATAGGGCAGATGAACAGCGTTAATCAGAAAGATAACTGAGCAGGACCACTAATCAGGGACTACATGCTGATCACCAGATCATACCAGGTACGAGTCAAGATGGAATGTATATCAAGAAAATAAGAACTGCAAGAGCCAAACTGCCATAGTGTAGGAAAACAAGTGCTGCAGTAGTCAAACAGAGACTTATCGATTATACGTAGTACAGATGAAAATTAGACTATCAAAAACATAGTTTTATGTTAGAATTCAGCAAAAAAGCAAGTTCCATCTTTCTTATAGACTATATTAATACTGTCTGTCTGTTCAGAATATAAGACGTAATAGTAGTCTGAATGTGAATGTCATAATAACAGTGCTCTTGAAGCAGTAAGTGGAACATCTCAAAAATGTGCACTGTAATGAACTAATGAGTAGCATCTGAAGAATGTTCGAAATGAGACTCTGACTCAATAGTGACGAAGTGCTTCAATCCTGCACACCAGACTGCAACATTCAATCATGGCTGCAATGAAACACAATAGCAGAAATTGGACTACGTATAAAATCAACCCATTGATATGTAGTTCATGCTATTCCAATGCTGTTTAAAACTAATTAAGGAATTGGAATCTGCAAAAAAGGTTCTTTAAATTATTTATTAAATAAGTAGTTGTTTATAAAATTAAAGGAAAAATAAGTTCCATAGATTAGCAAAAATCTTTAATTTGAAGTAAAATTCTGGGGGTTTATATTTAACTCTAATTTGCTAGGAAAAAATCACCTAAGCCAGTTATATGGGTCCGGTCAGTTTTTGTATGATCTAATTGTCAAGTACAAATAAATTTGGGGACTTTTCCCTAAAATCTTTTGCAATTAATGGGACTTATTTCAGCTTTGGGCTAGGGGGAATCATTTTAAAAAGGGGTCAAATCAACCAAATTTTGACTTCTTAGAATGGCCCCTTTTTTATCTACATGAACTTTAAATTTTCAACAATCAATTATGGGGTCAGTTTTTGAAAAATTTCATAGTGTTTTCTTGTAATTTCTTGACATTCAACTTTATCTCGGTACTTTCCCGGAATGTTGCTCTTGAAACAAATTGATGGACTATGTCTAAAGGATGGCTGCGCCTACTTAGGCCTCTGGTAAGGTTACATGTGTTTGGGGACAGGATAAAACAAGAAATGCTTGGTCTATGAGAAGAAAGTGAAATCTTACCTGTGAAAGGAAATTGAATAAAAATTAGTATCGAAACAAGTCCATGGAATTTCCTCTTCCCAATTAAACAAAAACCTATCCCCAGTTGGAAATTTGCAAAAGTAATCAAATTTCTCAGAAGTAGGCCCCTTTTTAACCTTCCGTTTGGAAAAAGCAAATTTGGTGTTCTTCTTAGTTATGGTTTTCATTTGTAGATTTTAATAAAACTCTTGGAAGATATAAAATCTAGAAAATTAATCTTAAACCCCTTAAATTTCATTATTTAAATATGGGTCATATAAGTTAAATAAGTAATTTTTTTAATTGACTTGATTAAAAAATACAGAATTAAAGGTTTAACTTGGCTCACTGGCTGCAAACCAAACTATGTTCCTATAATTAATGAAGTTAAATAATTGACCCACCTGTCATAAATTATATTTTGATATTGAGTAAATACAGGGCTACTTGACTCAATTTACTCCATTCTACAAAGGTTTAAAACATTGTGGTTCATTTATGGACATTTTAATAGGAATTCCTTGTTTAAATTGGCAGGGAATGGATCCAAGTCACTAAAATCAGATAAAATTGATTCAACTGCTTCTGGGTAATAAGGGAAAGCTTGGGCCGTCCCAATGTGGGTTAGATAAACTATGAAGGAACACATATGGAATTATGTAGTTAAGAAAATCAGAATCAGAATCAGAATAAACTTAATTAATCCCTGTAGGGCAATTCTATTGTTACTTACACACTCCCAAATGAAAAATGAAGAAGAAAATTGAACAGAAAAAATAAATATATATATATATATATATATATAATGAGTCTGTTACTGAACGAGTGGAGTTCTTGCGTCGCTACGCTGAAAAAAAGTAACGCAACGACAAAAAAAAGCCCCAAAAATCTCACAACCCACATGTCTCAGTGTGATGAAAAGAAAGTAATCCAATGCTTTAAAGAAAAATAACGAGTTTCTTATCTTTAAGTGCCTCAAAGATAAGAAAAAGTAGAATAAAAGTGAAAGAAATCGGGAGCTGCCGTAACAGGCTACACACGTAGTGACGCATGCGCACTAAAAAAAAGTGTTAAACCAACCAGAATATGTTTTATATTTTAGATTCTTCCAAATAGCCACCTTTTGCTTTGATGACAGCTTTGCACACTCTTGCCATTCTCTCAACCGTCTTTAGAGACTTGTTGGGGCAGCCTGATAATAAGGAATTGCAATAGTACAGCCTAAAAGTAACAAATGCATGTACTTTTTCTGCTTCATGAGACAGGATGTGCCTGATTTTTGTAATATTACAAAGGTGAAAAAACAGCCCTTGAAGTTTCTTGATGTGGGAGTTAAAGGGCAAGTCTTGATAGAAAGTAACTCTGATGTTTCTTACAGTGGCGCTGGAGGCCAGAGCAATATCATCAGTCAGCCTCTGAGTTCAAAAGAAGAAAATTATTACTCATCCAGATCTTTATGCCCTTAAGACACGTCTGAAGCTCAGTTAACTGATTGATTTCCTCTGGCTTTACTGACAAGTACAACTAGGCATTATCTGCATAGCAGTGGAAGTTTATGGAGTGCTTCCTGATAATGTTGCCTTAGGGAAGCATATGGTAAACAGAATTGGTCCAAGCACAGAACCTTGTGGAACTCCATGTCTAATTTTTGTGTACATGGAGGATTCATCATTAATGTCTACAAACTGAAATTGATCTGACAGGTAAGACCTAAATCAGTTTAGTGCGGCTACTTTGATGCCAGTTAAATGTTCCTGTCTCTGTAATAAGATCTGATTGTTAATGGTGTCAAATCCAGCACTAAGATCTAACAAGACCAGTACAGAGACTAGTCCTTTCTCTGATGTACTTAGTAGATCATTTGTAACTTTCTCTAATGCTGTCTCTGTGCTATGATTCACTCTGAATCCTGACTGAAAATCCTCAAATAAATTATTGCTCTGTAGAAAGTCACACAGCTGATTGGCAACTGCTTTCTCACAGATCTTACAGATAAAGGGAAGGTTAGATATAGGTCTGTAGTTGACTAAAACACCTGCATAAAGAGTAGGCTTTTTAAGAATAGGTTCAATTACAGCTACTTTACAGGACTGTGGTACATAGCCTTTTAGTAAAGAGGAATTTATCATATCCAGTAGAGAGGTGCTGATTAGGGGTAAAATTCCTTGAGAAGCCTGTTGGGGATCAGGTCTAAAAGAAAGAAAGAAAGAAAGAAAGAAAGAAAGAAATCATAGAAGTTAGTTGGTGAAGATCGATGGAAGAGAAACTTTCTAAATACATATCAGGTTTCACTGTTTCTGAGGTTCCTGTGCCTAAAGAAAAATCAGTGCTAATTGAGAACAGGAGGTGACCAATTTTGTCTCTGATAGTCAGAATTTTATTATTAAAGAAGTCCATGAAGTCATTACTGCTGAGAGCTATAGCAATACATGGATCAATAGAACTGTGACTCTCTGTCAGCCTGGCCACAGAGCTGAAGAGAAACCTGGGGTTGTTTTTATTATCTTCTATTAATGAAGAGTAGTAGGCTGCTATAGCATTACAGAGGGACTTCCTGTGTGCTTTAAGTCTATCTTGCCAGGCCAAGCAGGATTCTTCCAGTTTGGTGGAGCATCAAATCCTTTCAAGTTTTCATGTTGTTTGCTTTAATTTGTGAGCTTGTGAGCTAAACCACAGAGCAAACCTCTTTCTTAGAGGAGCAATAGAGTCAAGTGTCATTCTCAATGAGTCAGCAACTTTGTCTACATGATGGTCAGTTTGAGAGGGACTGAAGTCAGCACAGGAGTCTTCTGTTATATTGAGGCATGACACTGAGTTAAGTACTGATGGAATCACTTCCTTAAATTTAGCCACAGCATCATCAGATAGACATCTAGGACATTTTTTTCTAATGGTGTGTAGTCCAATAATGCAAATTCAAATGTAACTAAACAGTTATCGGATCTGAGAGGATTCTGTGGGAAGATTGTTACATGTTCAGTGCTATATGACAGAATGCTGTATGACAGAACAAGGTCGAGGTGTGGTTAAGACAATGAGTTGGTGTATTTACACTTTGAGAGAAGCCAACTGAGTCTAATAATGAGATAAACGCTGTGGTAAGACTATCATTGTTAACATCCACATGAATATTGAAATCACCTACAATAATGACTTCATGTGTACTGAGAACTAAACTTGATAAAAACTCAGAGAATTCAGACAGAAACACAGAGTACGGCCCAGGAGGGAGGTACACTATAACAAACTGAACTGGCTGTAATGTTTTCCAGGTTGGATGAGGCTTTCAAATGAGTTATAACTGATCAACTGTAACTATGGCCTGAAGTATTTGGACAGTTATTGTTCTTCAGACTCTGAGCTTCATCACATTGAATCTGAATTAAAATAATGGATCCTACATTAAAGAGCCAAGTCTCAGCTTTAATTTGAGCAGGTTGACATCAGTATAGAAAGAACTGTGTGGGAGATTCAGCCCTTTTAGTGGTTCAAAAGTAACTGGACAATTACACATGAAGTGAAACAAACTCATCAGATTTAATATTTGGTGTAAAATCCTTTGCAGTCATTGACTGTAGTATCCATTATTATATTTTAAAGTCAATGTGCTGAGAGCCTGAAGAACAAAACAGATAATACATAACTGTCCAAATACTTATGCCCTTGACTGTACATTTCTCTTTATTACTGATTGTATCACATTTAATTTGGTGATGGTGGATAAAGCAGGTGGATAAAGAGCTGATATTTCTGCTTCACTGAAAAAGTCTGTGTTTGATGTTTGGCCCAGTTTTCAAATGCAGGTCTGTTAGTTTGCTGTGAGCTGCAGAGCAAACTGAGACTTTTGTTCCTTTGATTGTCCTTTCAACACAAATGTTATTTGACTTTTCTTCATTGTTTCCTCTTCAGACTGAGCAGCTGTAACCTCTCAACGAGAAGCTGTGAAGCTCTGTCCTCAGTTCTCAGCTCCCAGTCCTCTAGTCTGAGACACCTGGACCTGAGTAACAATGACCTGCAGGATTCAGGGGTGAAGCTTCTGTCTGCTGGACTGAAGAGTCCACACTGTACCCTGGAGACTCTCAGGTCAGGATCCATCAACCTGTTTAGCTGATGATTTGCTCATATCTGATTTACATCAGTGGATAAACAGCCAACTTGTGTAGGATTGTTCAGAGTAAACTTTACTAAACAGCAGAACTTTCTAGATGCAAACAAGTTTTCTGAATTTTCTCTTGTTATTGCTTCAGTTGTTTAATCCTACAGATGATGTTTAAGGAATTTGCTTTAAATACATTGAACCTGGACCAAAAGGGACCAGAACCAAAACAAAAATATGAACATAAAAGAACAACAAAACAGACCAGCAGGTGTTGACAGAGGGTTCCTGTGTGATGTTGTGTGTGTCTGCAGGCTGTCAGGATGTCTGATCACAGAGGAAGGCTGTGCTTCTCTGGCCTCAGCTCTGAGCTCCAACCCCTCCCATCTGAGAGAGCTGGACCTGAGCTACAATCATCCAGGAGACTCAGGAGTGAAGCTGCTGTCTGCTGGACTGAAGGATCCACACTGGAGACTGGACACCCTCAGGTATGGAGAGGCCTGCTGCAGCCACAGACAGTGTGTGATAGAGGAGGAAGAGCTGGAAACATTTAGTGTGTCACAGCTGATGACAGATCTCTACAGAAGTGCTTTGAATTCAACAACAACACAAAGAGGGGTTTTCTCTAATTCTGACTTCAGTATCTCATCATGACTCACTGTGTCATATTTAAGAGAAAATATGTGACAATCATTAAATCAGGTGTGGTCAGCTGTTTTCTGTGACCTGAGCAGGACTTTCTCAGACTGGATTTCATGCTGCATCAGCACAAAGTCAGCTTGGAAACATTTGAGCTGCAGCTGGTTGAACTGCTCCTGAACCAACAGAGCCACTTTGAGTACTCAGAGTGCTTTCACCACAACAACCCCAAAGACTTTAGATACCTGTTCAGTGCTGACACACTAATAATAACATCCCAACAATAATAAGACCATCTACACTGCTCAGAGACATTCATCTGCCAGTGTCTCAAACCAATGAGGAAATGAAATCAGGTCTCTGATCATGTCTCTGTCTTCTAAAATATCCATGATCAGTAATCAGCTGAACCTCTCTGAGATCCTGATCTTGTCATTCTGAGATCTTTTGTTGTGTCTGACACCAAAAGTGATATCAAATGGAGAAGACAAATGATGAAATCTTTCCTCCATGTCACCTCCCTGCTCTGTATAATTCCAAGATAAGGAGTCCAGGTCCTTTGTCTCTTTGTTGAATGAACAGAATAATCAAAGCATCTGTGTATGAGAGCCATGTAATGTCCATGTTTGCATGCTGAAAGAGAACGTGCTGGTCTGACCCCCCTCCTCCTTTCAGGGTGGAGCCTGGTGGAGTCCGATGGTTGAGACCAGGTCTGAGGAAGTGTAAGTGTGGTTTTCATTTGATTCCTGAAAACAAAGCAGCTCACATTCAACCATCTTCAAAGTGTCAATCAATGATCAGGTGATAGATCAATAACTGTAGCTGTGTTGTGTCTTCTTCTCTCCATCAGATTTCTGTGAACTCACCATCGACACAAACACAGTAAACAGAGAGATCAAACTGTCTGACAACAACAGGATGGTAACACGTGTGGAGGAGGATCAGTCATATCCTGATCATCCAGACAGATTTGACCAGTGTGCTCAGCTGCTGTGTAGTAATGGTCTGACCGGTCGCTGTTACTGGGAGGTCGAGAGGAGAGGAGAGGTTTATATATCAGTGAGTTACAGAGGAATCAGAAGGAAAGGAGACAGAGAAAACTGTTTGTTTGGAGAGAACGGTCAGTCCTGGAGTCTGATCTGCCGTGATGGTGGTTACTCTGTTTGGCACAATAAAACAATAACACCTGTCTCCTCCTTCTCCTTTTCATCTTCCTCTGTCTCTGACAGAGTAGCAGTGTATGTGGACTGTCCTGCTGGCTCTCTGTCCTTCTACAGAGTCTCCTCTGACTCACTGAACCACCTCTACACCTTCAACAAAACATTCACTGAACCTCTGTATCCTGGGTTTGGGTTTTGGTCCTGGTCATCTGGTTTCTCAGTGTCTCTGTGTAGAGTGTAGCAGAGAGAGTCTCCTCCTGTTAGAGAAACTCTCTCACTGTTGAACAGATCAGTTGAGATCAGTTCAGTCTGTACATGTCTGTCTCTTTCACTCACACACACCTTTTCAGATTCATGTATTAAAGCAGTTTATTTGTTAAACTCTTCTAAATGATTCCTTGTAAACTTCTTCCTATTCCAGTCCTTTAAAGATGGAAGCTACGATTTTTACAGGAGAAAAATGTTGTTGAGTTTTACTTTTTTTTTATTCTAATCATGATCTTGTCCTTTCACATTAAAAGCATCATTGTGATCATCAGTGTTTTGTCTTTCTCTGAATCTTGGGACAACTGAGCTGATTCAATTCAAACTAAAATGCTGCCACAGTTTATCTGAAAGATCTGAGAAAAAACAAAGATAGGAACTTGTATTTAACTTGTGTTTAGGTGAATTGGATGAATACTTTTATACTTGCAGATTATTTGTACAGATTGTCCTTCTCTTGGTACTTTCTGTCTCTCTTTTTCTTTATTATGTTTAATATGTTTAACACATGTTTTGTTATGGGACTTGCCAGTCCAAGTCTTCTGTTTTGTGCCAACAATACCATGGCAAATTCTTTGTATGTGTAACATACCTGCCAATAAAAGTTCTCTAATTCTAATGTAAAGAGATCAGTGGGGTGTGTTTCATTGTAGACTCTGAGCTGAACCACAGAGGAACATCTGAATTTCATCTGTGAATCCAAACATTGTGGTTGAAGAGGTTATAAAGTCACTTTGAGAGAGCCTGTCACCAAGTGTTGTGTGTACCCCATTACACCCCTACACCTCCCAAAATGACTTTTCAAGTAAAAGAAGAAAATGAGATCCATTAACAGTCTGTGTGTTCACTGCAGAATGTGAAAAACCTTCAGGAGCACTGAGGAAAGTTTTCACTGTTTGTTGATGCACGTCAGACACAGCTGCTCCTCAGCCTGAGCAGAGGCCAAAAGTAGAGGTGGTGAGGCTGCAGCTACCCCCCCCCTCCAGGTGGCTGAGGTGTATTATTGTCACACAAACGTGGCTTTTCTATTTAGTTTAGGAAATAAAAAAAGATGGCTGGAGTCGCAAATAACATTTGAGTGGTGCATTTATTTACAGGCAAAAAAAAAATGCTACCAGAAAGCAAAGCAAAATTAACTAAAATTAAATCCACAACTTACTGGGTGTTGCATCCCTCACTCTGTCATCGAGCACTTTGTTGGCTGGAGCATTATAAACCCTAAGCCCCTCCCAAGACCAACCAATTTACAATCAATGCATTAAATGAGATCTCTGGTCACCACATCTTTATAATCAGGTCCCACATTAAACCCACAACAAAACACAAATCATCATTTCAATAATTCACTCATACATGAACCTGCTTCATCATATCATCCATTATATTAATGCCAAACCAAAATCCCCCTCCCACTCAATGGGACCTGGGATGGCAATGAAGCAGCTGCACAGGTACCTCCTACCACTATATAAGGCAGCCTTCTTCAACTGCTCTGGTTCAGCCCCCAGGCACAGAGAAGGAGAGGACCAAGATGGCAGCAGCACTGGTAAAAGCATATGAGTGAATAAACCATCTTGAAATAACAGAGCTGGTGTGTAGTGTGTTTCTTATGTTTTACTGTGAGGGTTGGGTATATGGTGTATGAACATTTGTCCAATGTGTTGCGTGCACTCACCAGGAAAACAGTGGGAAATTATTTGTTATGAACCATGAATGGGTACAGGGCTGAGTGTCTGTCCTGCCGTGTGCTACCAGTGAGCAGTGATGCGATCTTCATCACAGAGGGAAACAGGAAAAAGACAAGAAGTAGACAGAGGACAGATACACAAGGGCTAGGGTTTCAAAGGGTCTGGTCACAATGCAGGAAGAACTGAGAGACAGGAAGAGGGAGAGAGATGCTGAGAGCAGTGGACAGATGGACATGTGCTCTGGAGATGCAGATGACCAGGTGAGAAAATCAGCTACAGCATCAGATGTTGTTCCAGGGATCAGTAAACTTTCAAGTGGTCTCATCCTGAGCTTTAAAAAATCCTTTCAGATGATTTTGTGTCCACATGGTGTCATATATTTAAACACAGTGTAAATGAGAGGTCAGCAGGGACCTGTTACAGTCACTGCTGTGGCCAAGAACACTAAGGGGGAGGGTACAGGTGTAGAAACCCCAAAGCGGACGGACGAGTCAGTTAAAGTCCTCTTTATTAAACTCACAATCACTGGATCAAAGTCCAAAGCCAGGAAACTAAAACAGCTAAATCGTCCAAGAATGAGAAAAACTTCAGAAGTCCAGAACTTCAAACTTTGAAGTCCTTACTTGGGGTGAACAAATGAAAGTGAATCCAACAGAGGACAAATCCCAGAGATGACAAATCAATCAATCAATCAATAAATTTATTTGTCCCATGGAGGGGCAATTCAAGGCACGTGAACAGTTACACACAACACAAAAATAGCATGGAATAAATAGATGGCAAGGAATAAATAATAAACAATATAATTAAAATGTGCAAAGACAAAGACAGAGAAACAGGTAACACTAAGGGCAGGACAGCAGGTGAGCACAGATTCCAGGATGAGAAAAGCAGGTACAACCACACCAAGAACACAGCAGGAACCAGCTAGGACTCAGACACACTGACAAGGAGACTAGGGAAGAATGAGACTTAAATACACAAGGGCTAACTGACAACACGTGACACACATTAGGGCGGGACAGACAATCAGTAAAGGAGGGAAGCAGGAAAAAGACAAGGAGTAGACAGAGGACACATACACAAGGGCTAGGGCTTCAAAATAAAACTGGAAAAGCAAAACCAAAACTCAAGAGAAACGTGTTTTAACAAAAACAGAAAACTACTAACAAAACCCGAGAGTCCTCAAGAATCCAAAAGGTGCTATATAGAGTTTAACAAAAGTCCAAAAAGAGTTGAAAATATCCTGTCCTCATGCACAGATCCTGCAGTTTTTCATATGTATTCAGTATTGTATTCACTCAGTATTGGCCTGTCTCCATTGGCTGGCACTGGAGTTTAGAATGAAACATGAAATCTTAGTTATTACCTAACACAGTGAAACCACTGAGTACATTTGTGAATAGTTGTCTCCGTTCAGGAAGCAGCCTGACTTCCTCTAGTAAAAATAACAAATAAGGAGCTCTTACATGGACTTATACAGTAAACAGTCATCACAAGTTTCAAGTTTCCATCATATTATTCCTGAGATAATATGAAACATTTCCAAATCAGCACTTCAGGAGCTTTGGCACCTTCTAGAGGCAGTTAGTGGAAAGAAGCTCAGGTGAAGAGCAGATTTCATTGTTGACTCTCTTTAATATCACACTTTGTGAATGTGTTCTCTTCTGCTCTCAGCTTTCTTACCCTGGACTTCATCTGTCAGCCAGTGATGATGTTTAACCCAGCACGTGCTTCATGGTCCACTTCTGTTTATCTGAACATCTCAGCTGCCATCCCTGGTGGGGTGAGTGCAAAGAGGTTTGGAAACAATATAGAGACGACATTTCTGGAAATCACATTCAAAATGATCAACTTTACTCAGTACCCTAAAACAGCTCCTACTGGCCCACATTTTCTCTGATCCTCCTCTGTTTAGGGGCCAGGAACCATGGTCAAGCCCTAAATGTTACATGGACACTTTTCTTCATCACTACAGAAGTGTTTATTTTTGTAGAAGTTCATGTGTAAAGCTGGAAATACTGCACACACAGCAAATTTTAGCCTCTGAATAAACTCTGTGTGAGTTAAAATCAACTCAGTCTGATTGAACATGTGTGACCATCGAATAGACTCTGTGGCAGAGTTAAAATAACTCTGTTCCTGGAGTTGAAATTTTAACTCTGAAACAGAGTTAACTTGAGCTCCTCCTGTTGTTAAAATACTCATCCCTCACTGAGTGTAACTCTAAAATTTAGTTAATTTCAATATAAACTCTTCTCCAGTGTTGACACCTAACACTCAAAATGTGTTTAATTTACACTTTTAGAATTAAAATTTATTCATTATATTATTTAGTTTTGTGGGAAAATAAACACCAAACACCATCCTGTTGATTTTTTTGCTTTTGTTTGTGAAAATACATTTAAAAATTCAATACATGACACTTTGAATTAATTGCTGCCCTAAAACTGTAACAGTTAAAATTCAATTCAATTCAATTCAATTTTATTTATATAGCGCCTTCCACAATCAAAATTGTCTCAAAGCGCTTTACAGAGACCCAGAGCCTGACACCAGAGCAAGCACTTAAGGCGACAGTGGCAAGAAAAACTCCTTTAACAGGAAGAAACCTTGAGCAGAACCTGGCTCAGATGGGGACCCTCCTGCCGATGGCCGGGCTGGGTGAAAGGAGGAAGATAGGACAGCTAGGAATGGAGGAGAGGGGAGAAAGACATGCAGCATAATACAGACAATGTGGGTCAGTATTTACATTACAGTTAGTGGACAGTTATTGGATAATGTGTGCTCAGCAGATTAGAATTATGAAACAGAGCACGGAGGCAAAAAGCTGTCATGACTGGTAATTATTTACATTACAGTTTGCAAAGAATATTAATCAAATATTTATCTGTAGCAGAACGGAACATTAAACATGTTAGAAATCGATCATTGTAAACAATAAACAGCAGCAGGTGGGTGGAGCCAGGACCATAGGACATGCAGCTCCGGAGCCAGAGGTACCTGCAGTAAGGTACAGAGAAAGAGAGACCAGAGAGAAACAAACACAGGACTATGGGACAGAGAGGACACAGAGTTAATGACATGTAATAAAGGCCAATAAATTTGAGAGTGGGTCTGAGGAGAGAAAGAGAAAGAAGAAGAAGTGCACAGTAAATCATGGGATGTCCCCCAGCAGCCTAGGCCTATAGCAGCATAACTAGGGGATGATTCAGTTGCCTGAGCCAGCCCTACTAAGGGCTATATCCTTAACTGTAACAGTGTCTATAGAGATAATTGTGACTAACTATAAGTTTAAATAACTAGGACTGTAACTACAACTAATTATAAGCTTTATCAAACAAGAAGGTTTTAAGCTTCGTTTTAAAATTAGAGAGGGTGTCTGCTTCCCGAACCCAAACTGGCAGTTGGTTCCATAGGAGAGGGGCCTGATAGCTAAAGGCTCGGCCTCCCATTCTACTTTTAGAGATTTTGGGAACCATAAGCAAACCTGCATTCTGGGAACGAAGCAATCTGTTAGGATGATATGGTACTATCAGCTCTTTGAGATATGAAGGAGCCTGGCCATTGAGGGCCTTATATGTAAGGAGAAGGATTTTAAAATCAATTCTGGATTTTACAGGAAGCCAATGAAGAGAAGTTAGTACAGGAGTAATGTGATCTCTCTTGCTAATTCCAGTCAGTACTCTCGCTGCAGCATTTTGGATCAGCTGGATGCTTTTTAGAGAGTTAACTGTACATCCTGATAATAGGGAATTACAGTAGTCCAGCCTAGAAGTAACAAAAGCATGGACTAATTTTTCAGCATCACTCTGCGACAGAATGTTCCTAATCTTACTGATATTGCGTGAGGTGAAAGAAGGCGGTCCTAGAGACTTGTTTTATATGTGAGTTAAAGGACAGATCCTGATCAAAAATAACTCCAAGGTTCCTCACAGTCGTACTGGAGGCTAAATTAATGCCATCCAGAGTAACTATATGATTAGTTAAACTGTTTCTGAGAAGAAAGTTACAGGTCATCCAGGCCTTTATGTCTTTAAGACATGCCTGAAGTATGGTTAACTGATCTGTTTCGTCTGGTTTCATAGATAAATATAGCTGGGTATCATCCGCATAGCAATGGAAATTTATTCCATGCTTCCTGATAATATTGCCTAGGGGAAGCATGTATAAGGTGAACAGTATCGGTCCAAGCACAGAACCCTGTGGAACTCCATGACTTACTCTGGTATATATGGAGGGATCATCATTAACATGAACAAACTGGTATCAGCCTAGTGCTGTTCCTTTAATCCCAATAACATGTTCCAATCTATCCAATAGGATATTATGATCAATGGTGTCAAATGCAGCACTAAGGTCTAGCAGGACAAGTATAGAGACGAGTCCATTATCTGATGCTATAAGAAGGTCGTTGGTAACTTTCACCAGTGCTGTCTCTGTGCTATGATGAACTCTAAATCCTGACTGAAAACTTCAAACAAACCGTTCCTATGTAGATGATCACACAACTGAGTTGCAACAGCCTTTTCAAGAATTTTAGAATTAAAGGGAGATTGGATATAGGTCTATAGTTTGCCAAAATGTCAGAGTCCAGAGAAGGCTTTTTAAGTAAAGGTTTGATAACTGCAACCTTAAAAGCCTGTGGAACATATCCTGTAACCAACGAGAGATTTATCTGATCTAATATGTGAGTGCCAATCAAAGGCAACACATCTTTAAGAAGTCTGGTCGGGATAGGGTCCAAAAGACATGTTGATGATTTAGATTTAGAAACTATTGAAGTCAATTCAGCTAGATCTATGGGAGAGAAACAGTCTAACGACAAATCAGGACTGGCAGACATTTCTAAAGATGCTGTTCTAGACATACCTACATCATTAACAGTTGTAGGCAGGATGAGATGGATTCTGTCTCTAATGTCTACTATTTTGTTGCTAAAGAAGCTCATAAAGTCATTACTAGTGAGAGCTAGAGGGATGCATGGTACAACAGAGCTATGGCTCTTTGTCAGCCTGGCTACAGTGCTGAAAAGAATCCTAGGGTTGTTCTTGTTTTCCTCTATTAATGATGAGTAATAGGCAGTTCTTGCCTTACGAAGGGCTTTTTATACGTTATGATGCTGTCTTTCCAGGCTAGGCGGAATTCCTCTAAATTAGTGGATAACCATTTCCTTTCCAGCTTTCGTGATATCTGCTTTAAAGTACGTATTTGTGAATTGTACCATGGAGCTAGCTTCCTCTGATTACTGACCTTCTTTTTCAAAGGGCAACAGAGTCAAGGGTTGAACGCAATGAAGCAGCAGTATTATCAACTAGATAGTCTATATCTGCTGGAGTAACGTTTAGGCCATTGCCCTCTGTAAAACTGGCACATGGCAGCGGAGATAATAAAGATGGAATAGCTTCCTTATATTTGATAACAGCATTATCAGACAGAAATCTACAGTAGTTAATTTTTTCTCAGATGCTGTGCAGTTCATTATTGTAAATTCAAATGTTACTAAAGAATGATCAGATAAAACAGGGTTCTGAGGGAATACTGTCAAATATTCAGCTTCTATGCCATAGGTTAGTACAAGATCAAGGGTGTGATTAAAACAGTGAGTTGGTTTGTTAACATTTTGTAAAAAGCCAATTGAGTCTAATACTGAATAGAAAGCAGTCTTAAGGCTGTCATTGTGGGTATCGACATGAATATTAAAGTCGCCCACTATAATTACTCTATCTGTACTAAGCACATCAGAGTTTGAACACTACTGATTGGCATTGTCAAATGTTTGGATATGTTTTTCTATCCTTTTC
Source organism: Toxotes chatareus (assembly GCA_016801885.1). NCBI lineage: Eukaryota > Metazoa > Chordata > Actinopteri > Toxotidae > Toxotes > Toxotes chatareus. The sequence goes on along the minus strand of JAFBJY010000232.1, from coordinate 100,798 downwards.
CTGCTTTCTAAAGTTCAAATACCTTCTCTTGTAGGTCTTTTCATAGTTCTTTTGCTTTCCCCATGGCTCAGAATCCAGCAAAGTCAGTGCAGCACTAGATGAAATGTGCAGGCGTCTGTCAGGAGCCCACAGACTCACTGACTCTTTATACACACACACTAATTACAGCCAAACACGTAACAGGTGTGGACAGTGACCCTTAAAAGCCATTAAAAGCTGTTTGTGTCATAGTATCAGGTCAAAACTTCAAGGGTATGTATACTTTTGATCAGGGCCATTTGGGTGTTTCAACTTGTCTCTATGATTTAAAAAGAGCAAATATAATAATGTGATAATAAATAACTTTGCCTGACCACTAACTCTGAATGAAAGAAAAGCTTTTGCATGATCAAACATATTTTCTGAAAAATGGACAATATTTCACACACACACGTGTGTGTCTGTGTGTGTGTGTGTGTGTGTTGATGTGATTTTCTTAAACCAGTCTGAAAAAACTACACATATATTTTGTTGAGCTTGGTTTCTTATGTTTTCTTTCTTTCCTTCTTTGCTTCTTTGCTTTCTTTCTTTTTTCCGTCTTTCTGAAAACTTTCCGGGCAAAGTTTCAATGGTACAATGGTACTCTGTGCTGGGCTGAATTCCACACTGATTGTTACTAATACTGTCATCTAATACTGTCTGTATACAGTATAAAGAGCTTTATTTCCAACATGGTACACCTCAGTCATACTACAGTAACAGCTATCTGTAATGTATCCACACTTTGTAATTTGAGCCATCTGGATTCTTCCAATTGTGACTTTTGGAGCTGCATTTACCACTTTGCCTCATTCATGGCCTGTAACGTGCCTACTTGTAATTTGGATATTTCCTCAATGGCAAGTTGCTGATGTGGATTCAAGAAAATATTTTCTTTTTCCACTTAAAGAACTACAACCAACTGTGCTGAGCAAACCACATGCACACAAAACACACACATACTCACTCCTGGACTTAAAATTGGTGCTATATGTGCAGCCTTTGTTAGGCTTGTGTTAGGTCAGAGTGTTTTTTGAGGATCCAGAAGCAGACCACAGGCTGATGGCAGAGAAAAAAAAGTAGATTTAATAAGGATGCACACAAAGCGAGTCCAAAAACTTTCAGGACTGATAGGAGTGGAGGCAGAATGGCGTGGCAGGCAGTTTACTGGCTGGAGGAGCAATCCTGAACACTGGAGGGTTTCACACTGAAGGTAGGACAATCCAGCATCGAAGTGCAGCCCTGCTCCGGCTTAAAAGGAGTGATCACAGGAAATGAGGTGCAGGTGTGTCAGCCTCCAGTCAGCAGGAAAACACGGCTCTTTACTCAAAAAGGAGGAACCTCCACAGGAAGCAGAGGAAAAAGCACCAAAGCACAAGCACACAACAGTCCAAACCCCATATACATAACAGCCTTTCTTCTTTTTATTTCTCTTACTGTTCAAACAGTGCACATGGTCACTTTGGTCATACTGTTTATGGTAATTATTATTATTGTTTCCTCTAATGAGTCATTTTTTTCTTGGAGTCTTTATATTCTGTCTGTATTATCTGTATATTCTGAGTGCCTGTACCCTATTGCATCTGCTCTTTGCTGCTGTAACAGTGTAATTTCCCCATTGTGGAACTATTAAAGGTTTATCTCATCTCATCTCATCTCATCTTATCTTATCTACTGTATGAAAATGAAGGGCAGAAATGATGGAGGATATCATTCTAACTCTTATTTTATTGCCATCAATTCAATTCAATTTATTCATTAATTATAAAGTGCCTTACATAGAGAGAGAAAACTCTCTTTCTCTGTAAGGAATATACAGTATTCTCTTCTAAGTTATATTTTAAAGTGTTCTACGTTCTACTCTACAGAATTCTGATCTGTGTTCTCTTCTACAGCATTCTGTTCTACATTCTATTCTACAGCATTCCGTTCTACATTCTATTCTACAGTATTCTGTTCATGCGTTCTATTCTATAGCATTCTGTTCTCATGTTCTCTTCTACAGCATTCCGTTCTACGTTCTGTTCTACAGCATTCCGTTCTGTGTTCTATTCTACAGCATTCTGTTCTCGTTCTATTCTACAGCATTCCGTTCTACGTTCTATTCTACAGCATTCTACATTCTGTTATACAGTATTCCCTTCTAAGTTCTATTTTACAGTGTTCTACGTTCTACAGAATTCTGTTCTATGTTCTATTCTACAGCATTCTGTTCTGCATTCTCTTCTACAGTATTCTATGTTCTATTATACAGTATTCTCTTCTAAGTTCTATTTTACAGTATTCTGCGTTCTATTCTATAGCATTCTGATCTGTGTTCTCTTCTACAGCATTCCGTTCTACATTCTGTTCTACAGCATTTCGTTCTACGTTCTATTCTACAGCATTCCGTTCTATGTTCTATTCTACTGATGTGAATTTTTCTGCAGGCTGGGTGGCTGAACCCCGTCAATGGCCAGTTGAAACAGAGCTCAGGCCCAGCTGAGGCCCCACACCTTCTTCTTGTAGTCTTTCGTCTTCTGTAGGATTCTAAGTTTTTCAGATCTTTAATCAGAGTAAATGCACAGAGTCAATCAGAGGCTGGAGATCAGAGAAGTTGAGTCCAGGATGCTTTATTCCTCAATACAGAGTTCAAAAGCATGAGCAGTCCTGCAGGAACAACTGAAATTTCAAAACTGTACATCATATTTTATATGGTGGGTTGCACCTTCCCTCAGGGACATATCCGGACGTATATTGGCATATTTGGGCATGTCCCCATGTCCGGGCATGTATTGACATATTTGGGCATATCCCCTTCCCATTTCCGTAATTAATATTAGCCAGTTTTTATCAGTGTCAACCACTTCCTCACCAAATCTTATTTTCAGGTACTTGAGTTACAATGGTGTCTTTTTCTCCTTGGGCTCCTCCCGTCCGATGTACCTTGGGCATAAGTTGTTATCTAATGGTGTCAGGAAGTTTCATTATTTATTTTTTAAAAACTGTCCAAGCCAACCTTATCTCAGTTTTACCCCTGCAAGCTTTAATAATATCTCCTTCAAGGTTCAGCAGTGCTAGACAAAGAGTGATACACAAAATAGCAGGTGCCTGTCTAGACAGAGAGTGATAAACAAAACAGCTAGTGTCTATCAGACAGAGAGTGATAAACAAAATAGCTAGTGTCTATTCAGGTAAACACCCTCATGGAAATCCCCGTAAATGCCCATATGTGGAGTGCACACAGTGAAACAAAGTATAGATAGGTATATCATAAGCATGTATTTACAAAACATACAAGACCCCATCACCACACTACAGCATTCCGTTCTACGTTCTATTCTACAAAATTCCGTTCTGCGTTCTATTCTACAGCATTCCCTTCTGTGTTCTATTCTACAGTATTCCGTTCTGCGTTCTATTCTACAGTATTTCATTCTGCGTTCTATTCTACAGTATTCCGTTCTACGTTCTATTCTACAGGATTCCGTTTCACGTTCTGTTCTATAGCATTCCGTTCTTACGTTCTGTTCTACAGCATTCCGTTCTGCGTTCTATTCTACAGCATTCCGTTCTACGTTCTGTTCTACAGCATTCCGTTCTACGTTCTATTCTACAGCATTCCGCTTTTTCGTTCTTTTCTACAGCATTCCGTTCACGTTCTATTCTACAGCATTCCGTTCATGCGTTCTATTCTACAGTATTCCGTTCATGCGTTCTGTTTTACAGTATTCCGTTCTACGTTCTATTTTACAGTATTCCGTTCTCGTTCTCTTCTACAGCATTCCGTTCTCGTTCTATTCTACAGCATTCCGTTCTCTACGTTCTATTCTACAGTATTCTGTTCTCACGTTCTCTTCTTCAGTATTCTGTTCTGTTCTACAATATTATGTTCTACGTTCTCTTCTACAGTATTCTATATTCTATTGTACAGTATTCCCTTCTAAGTTCTATTTTACAGTGTTCTATGTTTTATTCTACAGAATTCTGTTCTCGTCCTATTCTACAGTATTCTGTTCTGCATTCTCTTCTACAGTATTCTATGTTCTATTTTACAGTATTCTCTTCTAAGTTCTATTTTACAGTATTCTGCGTTCTATATCATTCTGATCTGTGTTCTCTTCTACAGCATTCCGTTCTGTGTTCGATTCTACAGCATTCTTTTCTGCGTTCTTTTCTGCGTTCTATTCTACAGTATTCTGTTCCATGTTCTATTCTACAGCATTCTTTTCTGCGTTCTCTTCTACAGCATTCTGTTCTGCATTCTCTTCTACAGAATTCCGTTCTACGTTCTATTCTACAGCATTCCGTTATACGTTCTATTCTACAGCATTCCGTTCTATGTTCTGTTCTACAGCAGTCTGTTCTACGTTCTATTCTACAATATTCTGTTCTCGTTTTCTTCTACAGCATTCCGTTCTACGTTCTATTCTACAGCATTCCGTTCTATGTTCTGTACTACAGCAGTCTGTTCTACGTTCTATTCTACAGTATTCTTTTCTACGTTCTCTTCTACAGCATTCCTTATATTGTAGTAACACTGTAGAGAGAGTTTTTTCTTTTCTGCTCTTTGCTGCTGTAACAGTGTTATCTTATCTTATCTTATCTTATCTACTGTATGAAAATGAAGGGCAGAGATGATGAAGGATATCATTCTAATTCTTATTTTATTGCCATCAATTCAATTCAATTTATTCACTAATTATAAAGCGCATTACAGAGAAAGAGAGAGAAAACTCTCTCTTTATCTCAGAGAGAGAAGAACTCTCTGAGAGAAAGGGAAAGAAAAAAACTCTCTTTCTCACTGAGGGAAAAGAGAGAAAAAAACTTTCTCTTTCTCTCAGATAGAAGAACTCTGAGAGAAAGAGAAAAAACTGTGGCGGAAGAGAAAGAGAGAAGATGAGAAGAGAGAGTTCTTCTCTCCTCTTTTCGTGGAAAGAGAAGAGAGAGAAGAACTGTCTCATGGAGGGAGGAGAAAGAGAGAACAGCAGAGAAGTTGAGATAGAGAGAAGCAGAGAAAGAAAGAAACAGAAAGAGAGAAGCAGAGAAGAGAGAGTTCTTCTCTCTCTTTCGGTGGAGAAAGAGGGTTAGCGTTACGCTGTGTGGCGGTTCTACATTGAATTACTCCAAATTAAGTTAATCAAGTTATCAGAAATTAAATAAATATACTCTATATACATAAAAGTGGCAAAAATATACACAATCACACATAACAACAGCACATAATAATGATATAAGATAAAAACAATATAATTGTATTATTTTAGAATAATAAAAAAAGAATAATATACAAATAAAATATAGAATAAATATTCTGAATAGCACAAATCCTTCATCACACAAATGAAAACACACTACAGGAAATCTAATTCTAACACTATTGCACTAAGAGCAGCAAAGAAAACACTCAAACTAAAACCTGAGCTTTCTGGCCTTCCTTGATGCAAAATCATCAATAATGTCATTATACGAAATCTGCTCCCCTATTGAATGATTGATACTGATGACAGCAAGGCCACTGAGTAGTAGCTTGTGCCAAAAACCGCCACTGGCGTTACAGAAAACGCTCTGTTTCTCACTGAGGAGGCCTAAAGAAGGCCATGCTCTCCTTCTCGCTCCCTCCCTCTCCATCGATAGAGACAGAAAGAGAGAGGAAAAGCGTCTCGATCTCTATCTGTCTCAAGGAGAGAGAGGGGAAGCTCTCTGTGTAACTCGCTCTCTGCCTGACAGAGAGAAGAGAGAGATCTCTTGCTCTTCCCTTTCTCTCTGCCTGAGAGAGAGGAGGAACCCAGAGAGAAAACACAGAGAGGAAAAAACTCTCCCTGCTGGAGAAATGATGTATAGAAATGGAAATAATCTACATTTAAATAAGCATCTCTCTCTGTGTTTCTCTCTCTCGCTCCCTGAGAGAGAAAGAGAGAGCAAAAACTCTGTGTTTCTCTCTCAGGGAGAGAGAGAGGAGGACAGAGTCTGGTGGCCCGGGTCACATCTGTATTCAGTTCTCCTGGATATTAACCTCACAGACGCTCAAAATGAACCGTTATCAGTAAGGATCCGCAGCATGAGCGGATCGAAAGAGACTGAATGCCCCCAGCAAAGACGTTGGTAGCCTGAGACACCGGCGACGCACCCCCACCAGAGCTGTCCCTACCTCCTCAGAAACGTTGAGTCAGTGAAGGAAGGCTCCTCATTTATATCATCTGGCTGCCGCCGAGTGGACGTCAGAGCTGTTGCCTGGGAATCAAAGGCAGGTGAGATGGTGACGTCATGAGCCACACCTCCTCTGAGCTGCTGCTCACTGGAAGCTTTTTGCTTTTGACTACATTCACAGTTAAACTCTACAAACTGTTGCGAGTGAAAATCCCAGCAAGTGTAGGGGTGTTCTGATACATCAGTCAGATTGTTGGAAAATTCCAAAGCATTCCAAAGGCAGTGTAAAGAATAAAAATGATCAAGTGCAGCTCTACACTTTGATTTGAACATTTGTCATGTATGACTTCAATACTTTAATACTGTAGGTTCATACATGATCATCCACAGCTGAAGCTCACATTCATGCACCTGTCCTGACAAGATGCTACATGTGATTCATTGTGATCCACCATGTCTCAGCTAAAATGTTTTTCCTTGAGTCTTATTCAAAATGTGACTCTGAAAACTGAACCATCTGTGCCAACAGAATGAAGATAAGTTCTGAAAAACCATCAACAAACTCAGAGCAAGAGCTTCATAAATACCTTTATTCTCTCTTTGAAAATTGAATCGAAGGCAACTGGACATATGTTTGTCTGGGAAGACGTTTCGCCTCTTATCCAAGGGGCTTCATCAGTTCATACGCATCGGTCTATCTAGTCCGCACTAGTCTGACCAAGAAAGTGGAGTAAGACCCAGGTATTTAACCTGTTGTGGGTGGGACCACCAAAGTACCTGTGACATACCTGTGACGTACCTGTGATACCTTTATTGCACATTAAAAACTGTATTCATTTCAACAATTGTATCAACTGTCAACATCAGTTTTATTTTTCCCAACTAGTTATTGTAAATGAACACATATTTAATGTGCCTTATTCATTTGTGGTCACAGTTATATTGAATTTCAAATAAACCTACTGTAACCCCCAACAGTAATGGCACTGAGTTCATTTTCTATGAACTACTCGTCAGGTTTTTCCAGATTTACCATAAAGCTCATTATGAATCTAACAGGATGCTTTGGTGAATTAGTGTTTTCAGTGTCATTAAAACTGGTACAAGTACAAAAGACACATGAGGAAAGCAGACATTCCAATATAGACAGCAACATTAAATCAACATTAAATCAACATTTCTATTATTTATGTAGCTGATTAAAGCTAATACAGAAATTGGACTCGTAATTAATTACAAATTGTGGGAAAAACCTCTATCAGTGTGTTCTTGGATGGTTACAATAGAGTGCAAACCAGATAAGGTATGAAAAAGAAACAGCAACAAACTCAGAGCAAGAGCTTCATAAATACCTTTATTGCACATTAAAAAGTGGATTCATTTCAAGAATTGTATTAACCATCAATATCAGCAGAAAGGTATGAAAGAATGGAATAAACTGATGAATGGCCACAAGTGTTAAAAATACACACACATATATACAGTAGCATATATAGTAGGATTTTATTTCAGCTTCATATAACCAGGTAAGTCCATTGAGAACCAATTCTCATTTGCAGTGACAACCTGGCCACAGACACAATCCAGTAGATAAGACAAAGGATCACAGTACAAATTCAATACATATCAATCAAAATGACAGTGTAATATGTGCATATATATACAGTGAGGTTCATGGTAAATGACTAAAAACAAGTACAAGGATGTTGGATTATGGTTTGTAGTGTATTCTTAAAAGAAGAGAATGGTATTAAAGAGCTGAGTTTTACAGTCTGTTGTAAGTGATTCCAGTCGTTTGTGGCAGAAAATTGAAAAGAGAAGCAACCAAAGGAGGTGCAGGCTTTTGGAATGACGAGGTTAATGAAGCTGCTGGAGCAAAGACTGAGACTAGAGTTCTGAATATTGAGCAAAGAGCGTAGGTATGAACACTGTAAAATGTAATTGCTAATATAGCTTAAAATAAGAAGTGATCTTAACTGATGTGTGCTTACTTTGCTGACTCTGCTACGTTACACTTAGTTAATAAAACTTTTTAGTGAATAAAGTAATTAAAGTCATCAGCCTGAGAAAGTATGAGTGATGAAGAGCCGTCCTCACAACCTGACACCTATGCCCAACACTAGGTGGCAGCACTTGGCTGTGTGACATGCGCATTTCCCGTGAAGAGGCGTGCTCGGTAATGGCTGCAAGCACATTGAAAGCGGGAAGAGCCTTTAGCTATCAGGCCCCTCTCCTATGGAACCAACTGCCAGTTTGGGTTCGGGAAGCAGACTCCCTCTGTAATTTTAAAATTAAGCTTAAAACCTTTTTGTTTGACAAAGCTTATAATTAGTTGTAGTTACAGTCCTAGTTATTTATTAAACTTATAGTTAGTCACAATTATCTCTACAGACACTGTTACAGTTAAGGATATAGCCCTTAGTAGGGCTGGCTCAGGCAACTGAATCATCCCCTAGTTATGCTGCTATAGGCCTAGGCTGCTGGGGGACATCCCATGATCTACTGCGCACTTCTTCTTCTCTCTCTTTCACTCCTCAGTCCCACTCTCAAATTTATTAGCCTTTATTACATGTCATTAACCCTGTGTCCTCTCTGTCCCGTAGTCCTGTGTTTGTTTCTCTCTGGTCTCTCTTTTTCTGTACCTCTCTGCAGGTGTCTCTGGCTCCAGAGCTGCATGTTCTGTGGTCCTGGCTCCACCCACCTGCTGCTGTTTATTGTTTACAATGATCGATTTCTAACATGTTTAATGTTCCATTCTGCTACAGATAAATATTGGATTAATATTCTTTGCAGACTGTAATGTAAATAATTACCAGTCATGACAGCTTTTTGCCTCTGTGCTCTGTTTCCTATTATAACTGTAATCTGCTGAGCATACATTATCCAATAACTGTTCACTAACTGTAATGTAAATGCTGACCCTCTAACATTGTCCATTGTCTGTATTATGTCCTTCTCCTCCTCTCCTCCATTCCTAGCTGTCCTATCTTCCTCCTTTTCCTCCTTTCACCCAGCCCAGCCATCGGCAGGAGGGTCCCCCCATCTGAGCCAGGTTCTGCTCAAGGTTTCTTCCTGTTAAAGGGTAGTTTTCCTTCCTTCCCTATCGCCTTAAGTGCTTGTTCTGGGGTCAGGCTCTGGGTCTCTGTAAAGCGCTTTGAGACAATTTTGATTGTGGAAGGCGCTTTTTATTTAGTAAGTTCTTTAGGTCTTATGCCGTATGCCTCATCTGTCAGCGAAAGGTTTCAGGTTAACCGTATGTTTTCAGATTGCCAATTCAAATACTCCTAAGCAAGCTGAAATGTACGGAAGAGGATTAGGGCCACTAAAAAAATATTTTTTAAATAAAAAAGATTTTTTTCGGGGGTGTAAGAATTCTGACTTTTTTCTCAGAATTCAGAAAACGTTAATCGTTCTGCACATAGTGTGTTGGGGTCCCGATGCTGAGGTAAAGTGAGAGAGGGAGTGAGAAAAGAGGGAGAGAGACTCACACCTATGTTGATTATCCATTATAAAGCTATTAGCTTACTAGCAGGTCTGTCTTTTGAACCGTTTCTTTGCCTGTTATATTGTAGGAGCCATTATTATCATATATAAACATCAAATATTACATATGTAGTGATGGTGAGTTGTTTGGTTATCTGTTGGTTTGGTCTGGTTGTCATGGGGATGACAGCCAAAGTTGACAAAGGGGCATTCATGGAACGCATGTTCCATCCAAACTCTGTTTTTTTATGAAATATGATCTTTAAAGAAAATGATGTCTTTTCTTTCCTCTTCTGTACAGATCGACAGTGACGTCATTGCACTGATGGATGATGCAACGCTGGCAAATTACATCCCTTGCTATGGAGACCGAATTGCTCTCTTCAATTTCTGCAAAAGTAGACGTCCTGTCTCAAAATGAAAACAAGGACTTTTAGAAAGACTTCGTGAAAAGATGAAACTCAGGAAGGAAAGTTCCAAGGAGAGCTCCTCACGTCCAACCACAAGAGCAAGTCAGACAAAGAAGCAAAAGCCAACACGAAATGTTGAGATAGGATGGATACATAATGATGGAAATGTAACCAAGCAAGTAAGGGCAAAGCAGGGAGGTGGCACCAGAAAAATTTAAATGGCCACTGAAGCTGGATTAAAAGAGATTCTTTTGGAAGGAAAGAAAGTTTTCTTTCCTGATGCAGTATCTCCAAAAGGACCAGAATGTGATTTTGAGTTTCAGGTTTGGGACTTCAAACAGAACCTTCTTACAGCTGATACTTGGCAGTCCATTGGCAACATGTATGAGACAGCAAAGCTGACAATGCTACGCTTTTACATTGCAACGAAGGCAAAAGATATTGAAGATGATGCCAGTGAAACATCTGAAGTGGTCCTTATCTCCACACACAGTGGCAGTGAAATCAGTCCAGTAGAACTGGTGGAATTAGCAGATGACTATGATGGAGCCCATCATACTTTGGAGATTTCTGTGGATTAAGAAATCACCTTTGGTCCTGTTTACAACATTGAAGAGGAAGCAGAGGACACATTGATCTATGAGGCTTTTCCTATGCCCACCATTCCACATCTAGAGGATGAAATGACAATCACCATACATCATGCTGACACTTTTCATGACATGATTACTGCGTTCTCTGATGCACAGATTATGAAGAAAGCACTGAATGTGAAACGCATACTTCCAGACAACACAGAAGAAGCAGGTACTGGATCTGGGGTGCTGAGAGATGTTCTCAGTTGCTTCTGGCATGAATTCTATGAGCGATGCACCCTTGGTACAACAGTTAAAGTGCCATTCATTCGCCATGATTTTCCTGCTGAAAAATGGAAGGCCATTGGCAGAATCCTTTTTGAAAGGGTACCAAGATTGTCAGTATTTCCCAAACAAACTTGTGCTCCCCTTTGTTGAACAAATACTTTTCAATTGTGTGTACAGTGATCTTAAAGCACATTTTCTGCAGTTTGTGAGCAGACAGGAACAAGAAGTTTTGATGCAAGCTGTAAGTGATTTCTCTGCAGTTGACTGGGATGATCTTGTGGAAGTTCTTGACAGCTATGGCTGTAGACGAAGAATCACAGCTGAGACCTTTCCTACAATACTTAATGAAATAGCACACACAGAACTTGTCCAAAAACCTATGTTCATTATAGACTGCTGGCGGGAGATCACTGACCATCATCTGTCTCTCAGTACAGAGGCACTGACCAAGTTGTTCTCTGACCTGCAGCCAACCTCAAAAAGGTCTGTGCACTGCTGAAATTTGATGATAATCTGACTCCCAAGCAAAAGGAAGTGGGAACTAATTTGAAAAGATTCATCAGAGAGCTAGATGAAAACATACTTCAGAAATTTTTGCGTTTCCGTACTGGATCTGATCTTTTGGTAACAGACAGTATCCTTGTGGAATTTCAGGAAATGACAAACTTCACACGAAGACCAGTTGGGCACACGTGTGGGAAGGTTCTGCATATAGCTGACAACTATGAGAACTTCCCAGATTTCCGTACAGAATTTAATGCAGTTCTTGAAAGCAATGTCTGGGTGATGGACATAGTTTAGATTCCCACAGCTAGCAATACTGCAATAATCTACTATGTTTGAAGTATTCAGCAGACTAGCACATGCAGACCTACAAGGAAACATGAATAATTTGGGATTTCTATACAGTACTTCAACATGTTCTTTAACATTTAGAGAGAAAATACTTCATCTGTGTTGCCGGTTTTGGCTACAGATATTCCAGGATTGAACATTGGTACAGTATAAAAATAATGCACATAGTGTTTTTTTAATGCTGCATTGTTCATTGGCTGACTGTGTTCCTGCAGTCCAAGTAGATTGACCACTATTGTGAAATATGGCTGTTATTGTTTAGTCAGAGCCTGTTACCTGTTAATTGTTGGTCATCAGATGCAGAACATGTGATAGAGAGACTGTATGAGATCATCTAAACATATCTAACCTTTTTCAACCACCAAAGTTGAAACTGTGTGCCTCACTTATTATGTAGAATTCTTTTTTTTGTGCACTGCTTTCAGCTGAGAATTTAGATTTATAGTATTGAATTATTTGAACTCTTCAGAACTTTTTCTCTTTTTACATGCTCAAAACGTGTTTAACAGTTTTAAAAGTTGAGCCATTCTTGTTTTGCGCTCAGGGTATGAGTTTACACCATGTTAATGGATTTAACAATGTTTTTTATGAACTTTGTCAGTAAAAATCTACCTGTTACACCACATACCGTATGTGTTTTGGTCTTAATTTTCAAATAAAATAAGCTCTCTACACATATGAATAAAAGTGATGATTAAAATCCATTTCATAGTTATTCATACTGATCACAAATGTGAGAGAGTCAGCTGGAATAGAAAACAATTGAAAAATCATTACATAAGTTCACACTACACTGTAAACTAGACACTGGATATTGAAACCGGAATACAGCAATATTCTGACAAAATGACAGGACAAAAATAATAGCTGGCATTTAATTTGCTTGAATTCAGGATGCATTTACAGTGGAACAAATGGCTTATAAAACTGCCATACATACATTGCCTGTTACACAGAAATATTTCCATATGCAATAGAGCACTAACAGGACATAGAAATAACTGTCAGTGTGGTTTCTTCGCAAAAACATCTGCATTTCTTCTACACAACCATTTTCTGTGCCTCTGTCTGCGCGTATCCTCTCTGGACATCCACCAATATATGAAACCGTTTTAATGAAGTAATTTGCAACCACTTTCGGATCACTGTTCGTGGTATATGCCTCCATCCACAAGACATAGCGGCTAAAACCATCTATACAACCATTGATGGCGATGCCATAGAGTTTTAGTTTGTTGTAGCCATCCATGTGCCAAAGTGCATTTGGCCCTCTGCAGCTGTACTGACGTCTTCTCAAGCGGCGTGCTCTTCTTAATTCCACACCCTGTGGATCAACCAGTCTGATGATTTGCCTTATGGTATATTGCGAGACAACTAATCCCTGTTGAACTGCGCGCGAAGATGTAGCCACCGATAACCCTGCATCTGTCCATTTGTCATTATCTCATGTTGGACAAAAGCCAGGGCTTCTTCCAAGTCTGACTGGTTCTTCCTTCTGAATAGACCAAGTCTTTTACAAATTCGTTTTAAAGTACGAACACATATAATAGTATGATTGTTGTGTGCCAAAATTGCAAGTATTTCTTTGTTGCTGAAAGAAAGTCTGAAGTACAGTCTGATTAAGTCATCCACATTTGACATTGTAGTCACTGGTTGTCTTAATAGTCCTGTGTCGTGACCCGCTCTGTCGAAGCCCGCCAACTGCAGCGCAGTATCAGTCCACACAACCATGTCTCTGTGAAGCACAAAACCGAAGATGCTGAAAAGTCTGTTTTTACTCACTAGCAGCTAAAGTTCTTCCAGTTTGTTGCACAGTGAGCGCACGTTGGACAGAAATATTCCCGGGAGCGCAGTGCGGGACCCGCGTCTGCGCACGAGCGCACCGTCGCGTTAACCTCTCTTCCGGTGCTTCACTGCCTGAGCAAAGGTGAGGGTACCTTTGATCAGAATGTCCAATATTCCTGCCGATTGCACCAGAAAAGTGGGAAATAAATCCACTGGAGTTGTTTCTCTGATGTTTAAGAGCTCTTCTCTGGTGAAAGTGAGCTGGGTGTTAAAGCAAAACAAAACGAAACAAAACAAAACAAAACATCTTTAACCATCTTGAACATTTTTTTTTTATCTGATTGGATTAGAAATTATTTTTATCCACGTGATTTATTCTTTATTCAGATTGAGTTCCTGCAGTTTGTCAGAGATCAGCTGTGCTTCTCTGGCCTCAGCTCTGAAGTCCAACCCGTCCCATCTGAGACACCTGGACCTGAATTACAACAAGCTCCAGGATTCAGACTTGAAGGATCTGTCTGATCTTGTGAAGAGTCCACACTGTAGACTGCAGACTCTGAGGTCAGTAGAGGGTTGGAGTCTGTCCATGCTGCTTTCATCAGTATTGTCCTAAACACAGTTCGTATCAAAGCAAAGATCCAGTGTCTCCTGTAAAACTCCAACCTTCTCAGTGGCGGCTTTCCTCATTGAAGCTGTGAGAGGAGAATGGAGACAGGCTTCAGGATTGGACAGAAAAACAGAGAGACAGACAGCAGTCAGCCAATCAGATCAGCCACAAGCCTGATTGTGATTGTGTGTTTGAGGTGATGTGAAGACGACTGTTGTTGTTGTGTTCATGTCCACAGGAAGTAGAGCTGGATTACAGCTGACAGCCTCACAAGATGTGTAGAGACAGTGGTCCTCATTCATCAAAGTGTCGTAGCATCAAATCTGATCTGAAACTGTTTGTTCTCTCATTTCAACACTAAAGAATTGATGAGTTTGATCTTTGTCACAGCTCTGAGATCAGTCTGACTGCAGCCTGCAAATCACTGGCTCTGATTTCAGAGAAGCATCATGACATTTTGGAAGCATGTGGTCTGATACAGAGCAGAACCTCTGCTGAAGTCCAGTGATCACATCTGTATATGTGTCCATCTGTCAGATACTTTCAGTGACAGCCTCCATGTTTATTTGTCAGCTGATATTTCAGAAGCAGATCAGATGTTCATCAACACACAGAGACTCTTTCTTTAAATGGAACATGAGTTGACATGTAACAGCAGTTTGTGCAGTAATGAAGCTTGATGACTCAGCAGTTTATTTCCACTGTGGACTTGAGTGAAATGTTCAGAGTAAACAGACTTGATGCTAAAAGTCTCTGCAGGTGTGTGAGCTTCCAGCTCAGTGTCTTCACTCCAATACGTTAACATGAGAGCTGAGAGGAAGCTGCTACACTACACAGCTGCTCCACTTCTGCTTTGAACAGGACTGAAGTCCCTGCTGCTCTTTATACTGCATGTGCTGCATCAGTGACTGACAGCTGATGAAGTGAGTCTCTGTAAACACTGATTTATCACCTCTGTTGTCTGTCTTCTTCTCTCAACAGCTGGAGGTACTGATCTTTCTAAAGGAGAGAGTGAAGAGGACGGTGTGTGTGTTGAGAGAGGACGAGCTGTGTCCTGATGATCCAGAGAGGTTGAAGCAGCAGCAGCTTGTGTGTAGAGAGGCTCTGATTGGTCCATGTTACTGGGAGGTAGAGTGGAGAGGAGAGCTTCATCCAGCAGTGACTGACAGAGGAACCAGAAGAAGTGGAGAAGACTCTCAGTGCTGCAGTCTGAACTGCTCTGAGAACAGCTCCACTGTCAAGTCCACCATCATCCCTGTGTGTTCCTCTGGATCTGAAAGAGAATCATCAGTGTATCTGGACTGCTCTGCTGCTGCTCTGTCCTTCTACACAGTCTCTGCAGACACACTGAGACTCCTCCACCTCCTCCACCCTCCACCTGGACTTTATTTGGCCTTTTATTCATTCACAGATGCTGAACCCAAAGTGATAAATCAGATTAATCAGCTCCGTCATGTGGTGTGATGGAGAATTGCAGCTAATTTCCACATTATTTTTTCTGTCTTACAGATCTTGGAGGTTCAGAATTATGCGATAAGTTGAGGCATCATTATGTGCCTGCTGTACAAAGTACACAAGACATATATTATTTTTCACCATATTATTTTCGTCTTAGTCTGCTTATTCCACTTCTTCTGTACAGATTCCAGCTTCCTGCAGCTTTGAGAAAAACCAGGCAAACATCAAAAGTACAGTTTGACAACCATATTGCTTCGTTATACACGTTTATATACGTATATATATATATATATATATATATATATATATATATATATATATACATACATAAAAACATGGTTGAAACCTGAAATAAGTCACAAGACTTCATATTAGAGTTAAATCAGTATATCAATATTTCAGTATTTTTGTACCTTTTATGGTTTTTAAGAAATCACAGTTTAAGTTTTAGATTTTTTCTTTTTCTTTTTTTCACTGTCTCAGATTTTATAATGGGTGTGTATTGTATGAAATGTTCAGAGCTGGAGTGACTGACATCACCCACACTCTGTCTGACATCAAAACAAAAGCAAAATTTTCCCAAAAAGCTTCTTTCAACTTCTTAATCACAGTTACCAACCTTCAGGGACAAATTATATATGACAATGTATAGAAAGTTGTCTCTCTCTCACCCAGTGTTACTCTCATTGTGACATGACCCACAGTTTTTAAATAAATCCCCTCCATACTGACCAAACCTCCCATAGACACATGCTAAAGTGAGCTCTGAACATCTCGTCATGAACAGAGACAATGGGAGTATTTAAACTGTGACAGCTCCTACACCATAAACAGTAGGGACATATAAAATACATCTGTGTCTTTACTGAAGCCTTGTGATGCTCATGGGGAAAATAAAAAAAAAAAAAATATAGGAATTAAATTTTTCCAACTATCGGGATATTATTGATGACAAGTTCTGTCCTATACCCTGTTGTCTGCTGGGCATATACACTGGTTTCTAGGTGTATTTACATTCTGGTTCAGGGTCTAGTAACCATAGCAACCAATGACTGGGAAGTATCTGGGAGGAAGTGGACAAATGACTCTAATTAGATTAATTAACTCTTAGTCTCATGGGGACCATTTTTATTGTCGGCCATCTTGTCCTCCCCTAGCAGGAAATATCAAACAGCAGCTTTAATAACAAAAACATGACTGGTATAAAGTCTGTGAGACCAGGAAACAAAGTCAGAAAAACTCAGTGTCCACACAGGAACCAGGAGCCACACAGAGAACAAATACTGGGACAGACTCAGACAAGACAACTGACTAACTGACAAAGAGACAGAGGAAACAAGGAGACTTAAATACACTTAAATCACTGACAATGGCAGACAATCAACAAAGGTGGGAAAGAAAGACAGGAAGCAAACTGGGATACACAAGGGCAGGACTTCAAAGTAAAACAGGAAATACTGAACAAAATTCAAGAAAGCAAAACAAGAGTCCTCAATAATCCAGAAAGAGAACAAAAGGAGCTGCTACAAGTCTGATCATGACAAAGAGTCCAAACACAGTCCAAACAATGTTCAACCAAAGTCCAAAGCAGTCCAAAGAGTTCAAGACAGCCACCAAGGAGCTGATCAGAACAGTCTGGAGGTGGGTTGATGACGTGATGACAGTCAGGTGTGTAGGTGAGTTGGTGGGAAGAGAATCCAGGTCAGGTCACACTCAGGCCTGAAACACACACACACACACACAAGACACACAAACGGGTGGAGAGCACCAAACAGGGACAAACGAGACAGATCAGGGGAGGAGACACAGAGGAGGCACAATGGATGAGGGACAGAGCCTGTCTGATCTGAACAGAGAAAGGATGTAGTGACCTCTAACAATTTGGATTTACCTTTGAAAACAAATGACTGGGTTTAGAATGACAAAAATCAGCTGTTAATGTAAGACCACTTAAAGTATAACATTAAATATAATGTCAACATTAAAATCAAACTTAGTTGTAAAATATAATTTACTTGCATCTAACTTGAAAAGCAGCACTTTCTTATGAACCATTTTAAACTGAAGGATCTGGAAAACATCCCCCTCACTCAGTGGAAATCACACACAAACATTAGCAGTACTTTTACTTTTACTTTGGAAACCTTCAAACCTCTTCCTCTTTCAGGTCAGCTTCTGGGGGGGCGTGTTTGTTTTCATGGAGTGTACACATGAGGATGCAGCCACAGGACTCCAGCAGATGCCAGTTACCCTGTTAGGTTGTACCAAGTGTTGAGGGCAGGGAGAGGGGAGTGATTAGGTGGGAAGTTTAAGTTTGGTTGAGAGAGTAAAGGTGAATACATTTTTTTAAAAATACTGTGTATTTTTGTTTGATTTTTTTGGGCTAGAGGGAGGTCAGGATGGAGTCCTCTGCTGCTGAGACTGGCTTCATCAGGAAAACTGTTTGTGGCTAACATTCAGCACCTTTCTGTGAGATTGTGAGTTTGTATATTTTGTTAATGGACACATTTAAAGAAGAAAAACCCTCTGCTTGTCTGATGCCACTTCTCTCTCTACCACGCTCTACATCCTAAACCCTTAGGTGTTCACCAACATCCAAACTTGACAAAACCTACACAGAATATTTGGCCCTCAGTCTGACATTGTGGTTGAATGTGTTATAAACAGACAGTTCAGTTAATTCAGGATCCACATGCAGGACTATGGACACAGAGGTTGAAGTAAGATTAACATAGTTTTATTGAAGCCAGGACTGATGTGAATCAGAGTGTTTAGTCAGAGCAGGGCAGGCAGATGCAGGATCACAGGAGTCAGGTTGGGCCTGGGCCTGTGCTGCAGAGAGGCTGGGAAGGATGAGTGTGGTGGAAATCCTCCAGGTGACCAGACGAGCAGGAAGGACACAGAGTGTGGTGAGGCTGCAGCATAGGTGAAAAATCACAGATACATAATCCAAAAAATGAACAAGGTAAGTTAAGTGAGCCACCAGGCCTGTCGGGATGAGCACAGTGAAAGTCTCTAACCATCTTAGCATCCAGGTTGTGAGTGTGGGGTATCCAGGACCGCTCTGTTGGACCATGAGGATCCACAAGGTGCCGAAGGCCCTTGTCCCCATGACGAACATCCAGGAGTCTCCAAACAGTGAATGCAGGATGATCATACTGATGTGGCTCGTTCAGGCTGGATGGTTGAACCCCGTCAAGGCCAGTTGAAGCTGGGTCCAGGTCCGGCTGAGTCCCCACACCTTAATCTTATCTCTCTTAAGTTTTTGTCTTCTCGAAAAATTCTAAGTGTTCAAATCTTCTTCAGAGAAAAATGCACAGAGTCAATCAGGTACCGGAGATGAGGGAGGTTGAGCCCAGAAAGCTAGAAAGCTTTATTCTACAAACACAGAGTCTACAAGCATGAGAAGTCCTGCAGGAGCATCTGGATTTCACCAAGTGTACATCACCTTTTATACGGCGGGCTGCACCTGTTTTGAAGGACATGGCTGGGCGTATTTTTACGTTTGGGCATGTCCAATTCCATTTTCATTGATCAAGGTCAGCCAGTTTTTACTGGAGTCAGGAGTTATCACATCTACTTTTGCCTCTTCAAATACACTCCAGGGCTGATTCCTACTGGTGTCCTTTCTTCCCCGCACGAGTTGTAGACGCCACCTGTTAACTGTGCCTTGGCCCTAAGTCGTTATCTAATGGTGTCAGGGAGTTTCCTTGTTCATTTTTTAAAAATTGTCCAAGCCAATCTCATCTCAGTTTTACTCCTGCAACCTTTAATAATAGCTCTTTCAATGATTCAGCAGTGCTAGACAAAGAGTGATACACAAAACAGCAGGTGTTTGTCCTGGCAGGGAGTGATACTCAAACAGCTGGACTCTTATCAGGTAGAGACACCCTGCGGAAATTCCCGTAACTCCCCATATTTCAGTGCACACACAGTGAAAGTAGTATAGATAGGAAGAAGAAGTATAGATAGGCAAAGCATGAACAAGTTTGCAACAAAAAACTTAAGACCCTGTCACCACAATACACAAGCTGGTGGATGCTGCTCCTGAGTTTGCTCCTGTGTTCAGTTCCTCATGTTTCTTTGGATTCACCTCTTTTGCTGTTTTGGTTTCAGTAAGACGTCTTAGTTGCCTTAAGTTTATGTTTTTGAATTTTCCCTACGTGGACACTTTTGTTTTTCTCTGAGTTTTGTTTCCTGGCTGAACAGACTCTGTAAGACAGTGACTTTTGTTTTTAAAATATGCTCATTAATCAGATTGCCGGGGTCTCTGCATTTGGGTCATTTTCCCTGTGTTCCTGGTCTTTGCAGAACAGTCTGAAGTGACCAACAATGGAACCAGCAGATACTGATTTCAAGGCCGAATTGGAGGAACTGTCATATACTGTCATGCTCCTGTACCGTGAGTCATTCAGCAGCATCTGTCAGGAGTAAACACAGGCTGCAGTTTTTACCAGGTGGCACAAAGAGATTTCAACGAAGAGCTGAAACAGTAGAGTCAGTGGAGACGAGGCTGCAGTGCAGGAGAACTGGACTTGGGATCTGGGGAAAAAAAATGTAGGACGGAAATAAGAGATGATAGAGAGATGATTGTGCAACTGTGATTTCATCAATTTGAAGTAACACTGAAAAAATGGAACCATATGAGAAAAATAAAGAGTGTAAACAGTGATAATTGTTTTGCACTGTAGAGAGAACAGCAGTCGTCCCTGCCTCTTTCCATGGTGCTGACTGAGAGGTTGTTAATGCTTCACTTCACAGTCCACATTGTTTGGAGTTGAGGAAAATCTACAGCAACAGGATTAAAAATAAAGTAGCAACTCTCATAAACCTTCAAATGATTATTTTTTAAACTAATTGTCTTCATCCTGTGTTGCAAATAATAATATATGTGAACTTCATTATAGAGGCTAATTGGGGTCATTTTTGGCTAAGTGCAGCAGGTTACTGAAGAGAATGAATACAGGAAGACAGATGGATCAACACGGTGAACAAAACATACAGGTGTACAATGACAGTGTTGTGGTAAAGCTGAGTTACAATCCAATATCATAATACTGAGAGGGAATATATACTTCATTAAAATGAGCAGTGAAAGAGCACAGACGAGTCACATCAATTCACTGAACTCCTCCTGTCACAGTCACAGAATAATGATCACATTACTATAGAAACTTCTGGATAAATGATGGAACAGTTCGTCATTTTCTCCGACCACAAAGAAAATGTGTTTTTCTTCGAATCATGAAAATCTTTAAAACGAGTTTTTGTGAGAAAAAAGTCAAAATTACAAGAAATTTTCAACTCTCTCTTCAAAAACTTTCAAGAGTCATCATGAAGAAATAAAGTACATCATTGTGTGGTGAATGGTGAACTGGAAACACAGAGCCTGGAAATGACAGAGTCAAACTGGCTCTTGTGGTGTAATTGTGGTTATAATAATAAAATTCTACAGCTGCTGCAGTGAAAACTTTTCTTTCATCCTTCTTTTCCTCAAGATGTCAACACACACACACACACACACACACCCATACCTGATGCTGAAATCCAAACAGCTGCTTTGAAGTCCTCCATCAAGTATCATCATACATCACAGACCTGACCTACAGTACGTTGATGGAACTTCCTAAAATTACACACAGCACTCTCCACTTTGTGCTGTGACGTCCAGCTCCATCATTTCCATTAGAATTTCTTTAGAAAGGATCTTGTTGCAGACAGTACAGACTTCCTAGAAATCCTTTCCTTTAACACAAACTACAGTGCATCACACCAAAAGAAGTTAAGAAGTTGAGCAACACAAAATGAGAATATCTCACAATCATGATCAGCATTAAAAAAACAACAAAAAAAAACTACTCAATATTGTCCATGAACGATAAGCACACAATCAAACCTCTGGGCTTATGGGTATGATTACTTGTCGTCCCAATTTCACAAACATATCATTTGGACAAAACATTAACTTCTAAACTAGACACTGACATGAACTACTAACATGTACTGACTTACTGAAAACCTTGGAGGTGATCTGGACTTTCCTGTAGTTTCCTCTTGTCCTTGTAACAGCAGTAGCTCCTCCCTTGTCAATAATTGTGCAGAAATATCTGAGTGGTTCTGTGGGATTGTTTACATTGCTGCACTGTTTGTCCCTGCGGGCTTCTGTAGTTCAGACCTTTAGCGTTGTGCAAGTTGTTGTCTCCACTCACGGCGCTTTTTTTTCTTTGCTGTACCTGGAAAGGACATACTCTGTGAGTAATATTATTGTTATGTAAATTACCTGTATGACTTACCGTTATGGTGTCCCACTATGATTTATTGTTGTTTATTAAGTGAATAGCGCGACCGACGCTAATGCGCTAGCCCGTCAATGGTGTTTTCTGTGTTATATTAGCACAAAGCTAACCGCTATTTTACCACACACGTTGTGTGATGAAAATAATAATTTCAGTTATGTTTATGAGTTTGTATTTCTGATTACACATGAAACGGGCAAAACGAAGTCTGACACATTTTTTCATTATGTTTGTATTCCAGTTTTACAAGAAAAATCTCAATTAAAGCATCAAACTTACCTGAAGACTGAGCGATGTTTTACTGGGAAACTGTTTAGCTATCTGCCACGTTTGAAATTCAACTTCATTCTTACTAGGGCAGAATAGTAAAAGAGTATGTCCTTTCCAGGTACAGCAAAGAAAAAACGGCCGTGAGTGGAGACAACAACAACTTGCACAACGCTAAAGGTCTGAACTACAGAAGCCCTTGAGGGACAAACAGTGCCATCGCAGCCAGGGCGCGTGCAAAAGCATCATTTGCACAAAAAGAAGCAGACGTGATGAAAGCTCAAGCATATGTTGAAGAGCAGCAACAAAAGGCTGCAGCTGAGGCTGCCAGAAAGAAAGCGGAGCTAGAAGCTAGTCTGCACACACTGAAACTGGAGGGTGAGGCTGCAGCTGCTATCGCTGAAGCTAACGTTTTGGAGGCAGCTGCTGAGAATGAGAATGGACTGCTAGATACTGCTAGCCTAAAAATGAATATACTGAGCGTAAGTGCACTGAGAATCTGAGACCTGAGCCTCATCAAGATTTAAAGCCACCAGAACCCACAGCATCACAACGCGCGCGCCAGCCGACAATGGACAATGGTGAGACAGCTGAAAACAACATGGGGGAAGGTAAAGACGAGTCAAGCGAGGTCGACAACTGTGAACTCAGCTACTATGACTTACCTGCTCATCAAACATTCAGACAGGAGAATGATTCTACTCCATATCACCCTCACACTCAAAGCGTATTCAGGATTGGCCCCCTGAGACGAGAACACTCGCACAGTGCAAATCTACACAGTTACAGCCATCAGGCGCAAACACACAACACAAGACAAACCAGCAGTAACAACCAACCTCCTCATCCGCATACTGGTGTCACTTCCAGAACCAAAGAACCCAGTTCATCATCTACAACCGATCTGGCCAAGTATTTAATTCGTTGAGAGATGATAAGCTCCGGTCTGTTGAGGTTCGATGATCATCCTGAAAATTATTGGGCCTGGAAGGAATCCTTTCACAGTTCTACAGAGGATTTAAACCTGACTGCGAGGGAGGAGCTTGATCTGCTGTGTAAATGGCTTGGGCCGAAATCATCTGAACACGCAAAGAGAATACAAGCAGTGCACATCCACAATGCTGCAGCAGGTGTAAATATGGTATGGCAAAGGTTGGAAGACTGCTATGGAGCGCCCGAAGCTATAGAAAATGCACTCCTCAAGAAGCTGGACGAGTTTCCAAGAATCTCAAATCGGGAAAATCAAAGACTGAGAGAGTTGGGAGATCTTCTCTTGGAGCTTGAAGCAGCCAGAGCGGATGGATTCCTGCCTGGTCTCAATTACTTGGACACTTCTCGTGGCATCACTCCAATCGTCCAGAAGCTGCCATATTCCCTACATGACAAGTGGGTCTCTGTAGCATCACATTACAAAGAGAAATATCGCTCATCATACCCACCTTTCTCCTTCTTCGCTAAGTTTGTTTGTGATCAGGCCAGAACACTCAACGATCCGAGTTTTGCCCCACTCACAGGTGGTTCAAGCATGGGAAAGGAGCAGTCCTTTAAACGCAACACAAAAACACCAGTTTCCGTCAGAAAGACAGAGGTCTCGGCGAACTTCAATAGCAACCACAACAGTCCTGCGGAGAAAATGATGGTCGATCCAGATAAGCAATGTCCACTCCACAACAAACCACACCCCCTTAGGAAGTGTCGTGGTTTCAGGAGCAAATCTTTGGATGAAAGGAAGGCTTATCTAAGAGAGAAGGATATTTGTTACAGGTGTTGCGCATCAACCAGCCACCTAGCTAAAGACTGTGGAAAAAACATTCAGTGCAGAGAATGCAGGAGCGACAGCCACCCTACAGCATTACACCCAGGTCCGGCTCCATGGATAACTGGGAGCTTTGTAACTATGAGAGAGCAAGGCGGGGAGCAAGAGGAAGGACAACCTCAAACTATCACATCAAAATGCACTAACATCTGTGGGTCTCACGGTCAAGTCAAGATCATGCTCCAAAATCTGTCTCGTCAGAGTGTATCCAGCACGTCAGAGAGAGAGCAGTCAAGGCTTATGTTGTTTTTGATGAGCAGAGCAATAAGTCCCTGGCAAGATCAGAGTTTTTGAATTTTTGGTATTACAGAGGGCATGGCAGCATACACCCTGAAGACCTGCTCGGGTGTCACTGAAACCATAGGGAGGAGAGCCAATGACTTCATTATGGAATCACTAGATGGAAAAACTCGCATTCCACTTCCCTCTCTGATCGAATGTGACATGCTTCCAGACGACAAGTCGGAAATCCCTACACCAGAGATTGCCAGACACTACAAACACCTCAAGCGGGTTGTGGACAGGATCCCAGCTCTCGACCCTTCTGCATCTATCCTTATCTTGCTCGGCCGAGACATACCACGTGCACACAAGGTTCGAGAACAATGCAATGGTCCCCATAATGCCCCCACGCCCAGCGTCTCGACTTGGGCTGAGTGATCGTAGGAGAGGTCTGTGTTGGAAGAGCCCACAAAGCGGATTGTGTCAATGTCTACCGGACTAATGTACTGAGGAATGGACGTACATCTCTGTTTGATCCTTGTACCAACAATATCCACATCAAAGAGAAACCGGATATTCTAGTGCATCACCATCACTTTCCAAAGGCTAACGAGCCACAAGATCTGTTTGTTGACGACGATAGCCTTGACAAGGAGTCTTTCAGCAAACAACGGACTGACGAGAAGCCAGCCATGTCTGTAGAAGACCAAGCCTTCCTGGAAATAATGGACAGGGAGGTCTTCATGGATGATTCCAACAGTTGGGTGGCACCATTACCCTTCAGGGAACCTAGGCGAGACTCCTAACAACAGAACTCAAGCAGTCAAGTGTCTTGCGACATTACGCCGCATGCTTGAGAGGAAGCCAGACATGAGAGAACACATGGTTGCCTTCATGCAGAAGATCTTTGAGGCGGGTCATGCTGAACCAGCCCCACCACTCAGTGAAGGACAAGAGTGTTGGTACTTACCAATCTTTGGAGTTTATCATCCACGCAAGCCAGGCCAGGTGCGAGCAGTGTTCGACTCCAGTGCCAAGCACGACGGTATCTCCCTTAATGATATTCTGTTAAGTGGCCCTGACCTGAATAACACGCTTTTGGGAGTCCTCACTGCGCTTCCGTAAGGAACCTGTGGCAGTGGCAGCAGATATAGAACAAATGTTCTATTGCTTCAAAGTCTGTCAGGAACATCGTGACTTCTTACGCTTCCTTTGGTTTGAAGACAATGACCCCACAAAAAAGATTACAGAGTATCACATGACTGTGCATGTTTTTGGTAATAGTCCCTCTCTGGCTGTCGCCATATATGGTTTGAGGAGAGCGGCCCTGCAAGGTCACGAAGAATATGGCACAGAGGCAAAACAGTTCGTTCTTAGGAACTTTTATGTTGACGACGGACTTACCTCATTCCCCACCGACGACGACGGCATCCAAGTCCTGAAAAGACCAAAGAAATGTTAGCCGACTCAAACATACGACTGCATAAAATAGCATCCAACCGTAATGCAGTAATGGAAGCATTTCTGCCCGAAGACCGCGCTAAAGAACTGAAAGACCTCGAGCTAGGTGTGGATCCCCTACCCCTACAGAGAAGTTTGGGTCTCAACTGGCACCTTCAAAATGACAGCTTCACCTTCCTTGTCTCTGAAGAAGAGAAACCATTCACTCGTAGGGGCATTTCTCTACAGTCAACAACAGCGTATTCGACCCGCTGGGATTTGTGGCTCCAATAACAATACAAGGCAAGTCTATTGTCAGAGATCTGTGCACAGAACATTACGACTGGGATACCCCAATACCTGCTGAAAAAGAAACTCAGTGGAAGTCTTGGAAAGACTCACTCAAAGCTGTTGAGCAACTTCACATACCTAGAGCATACCTACCTGTGTCCCTGCTATCCACACAGCACAGGGAACTCTGTGTCTTCTCCGATGCATCAAACACAGCCATCTCTGCAGTGGCCTACCTCAGGGCTGTCGATGACGAAGGACACAGTCATGTGGGATTCTGCATGGGAAAATCAAAATTAGCACCACGTCACTCCCATACCATGCCTCGCCTGGAGCTTTGTGCTGCTGTGCTCGCAGTCGAGCTAGCTGACATGTTAGTGGATGAGCTAGACATCAAGATTCACTCAGTGAAGTTCTACACGGACTCTAGAGTTGTACTAGGCTATATCTACAACACCAACCGGAGGTTCTATGTGTCACGTCGCTAACAGAGTCTCACGCATCCGGAAGTCATCACACCCAGAACAGTGGTACTTTGTCAGCACAGAACATAATCCTGCAGATCATGGCACACGACCAATACAAGCTGCACTCCTGACAGAAACAAATTGGTTTTCAGGACCCTCTTTTCTCAAGGAAAACAACGTAGCTACTCCTACTCATTCAGACACCTTTGAGCTCATTGAACCAGACACGGACGCAGACGCGTGCGTCCAGTGGTTGCAACCTTTGCTGCAAGAACTTCTGCAACGCTGCTTGGTGCACACAGGTTCACGCGCTTTTCAAGCTGGAAAAGGCTGACACATGGACTGGCTAAGCTCATTCAGAAAGTCAGATCCTGTGCTACATCTCTGGAGGGAGATAGTCCAAAAGCAGATGAGCTTACGCAAGCAAGAACAGTAGTTGTTCGAACTGTGCAGCAAGAGGCCTTTCAAGAGAATCTCAGGAGCCTGGCCAAAGGAGAAATTGTCTTAAAACATAGCCCTCTCCGGAAGCTCGACCCCATCCTGGATACGGATGGTGTGCTGAGGATTGGCGGCCGCATAACATCAGCTGCAATCTCCTGGGAAGAGAAACATCCCATAATTATCCCTAAAAACAGCCACATTGCTACATTGTTGGTGCAGTATTATCACGAACGAGTTGCACACCAAGGCAGGCACATCACGGAAGGAGCCGTCAGATCTGCCGGACTATGGATTCTGGGAGGAAAGAGACTTGTATCAAGCATCATACACAAGTGCGTCACCTGTAGGAGGTTGAGAGGAAGTATGGAGACACAAAAAATGTCCAGCTTACCTGCTGATCGGCTCACCCAAGCCCCTCCATTCACACAGGTCGGATTAGATGTGTTTGGACCGTGGTCTGTCTGTGCTCGTCGTACAAGAGGAGGCCTCTCAGAAAGCAAGCGCTGGGTCGTCATGTTCACCTGTTTGGTCACAAGAGCGGTTCATATGGAGGTTGTGGAGTCTCTTTCAACATCTAGCTTCATAAATGCACTGAGGAGATTCACTGCTATCAGGGGTCCAGCAAAGCTCTTCCGTTCGGACAGAGGAACGAACTTTGTTGGCGCATGTAAAGAACTTGGCATAACACCGGAAAATGCAGAGTTTAAGTCCTACCTCAAAGACCAAGGCTGTACCTGGGACTTCAACCTTCCACACTCATCCCACATGGGGGGAGTGTGGGAAAGAATGATAGGAGTTGCTCGGCGTATCTTAGATGGCTTGTTACTCAAGGAGCATTCTCCTAGTCTGACTCATGAAGTTCTTGTAACGCTGATAGCAGAGGTTGGCGCCATAATGAATGCTCGGCCTATAGTCCCTGTGTCGTCAGATCCTGACATGCCCACTGTGCTCACTCCTGCTATGCTTTTAACCCAGAAAGTTGACACTGTGTCTACCCCATCAGGAGACCTTGATCTTAAAGACCTCTACGGAATCAGTGGAAGCAGGTCCAGGGACTCGCTGATTCATTCTGGAAGCGATGGCGTCAAGAGTACCTGGCAACACTCCAGCCAGGAAGGAAATGGCAAGGAGAACAACCTAACCTGCAAACTGGAGACATTGTGCTCTTAAAAGACAGCCAAACAAAATGAAATGAGTGGCCTACTGGACTCATAGTTAACACCTTTCCAGACCAGGACAACAGAGTCCGTAAAGTGGAAGTCAGGGTTGTTAAAGGTGATTCCCCCAAGGTGTATTTAAGACCTACAACAGATGTAGTGTTATTGTTTAAAGGTACATAGTGGTATAACATTATACCAGGCGGGGAGTGTGCCGCCCCTTTAAGAGTGTCGGGGGATTGTTTACATTGCTGCACTGTTTGTCCCTGCGGGCTTCTGTAGTTCAGACTTTAGCGTTGTGCAAGTTGTTGTCTCCACTCACGGCCGTTTTTCTTTGCTGTACCTGGAAAGGACATACTCTGTGAGTAATATTATTGTTATGTAAATTACCTGTATGACTTACCGTTATGGTGTCCCACTTTGATTTATTGTGGTTTATTAAGTGAATAGCGCGACCGACGCTAATGCGCTAGCCCGTCAATGGTGTTTTCTGTGTTATATTAGCACAAAGCTAACCGCTATTTTACCACACACGTTGTGTGATGAAAATAATAATTTCAGTTATGTTTATGAGTTTGTATTTCTGATTACACATGAAACGGGCAAAACGAAGTCTGACACATTTTTCATTATGTTTGTATTCCAGTTTTACAAGAAAATCTCAATTAAAACATCAAACTTACCTGAAGACTGAGCGATGTTTTACTGGGAAACTGTTTAGCTATCTGCCACGTTTGAAATTCAACTTCATTCTTACTAGGGCAGAATAGGTTCTTTCTTCCTAAATCATGAGCAAGTCCTGTCCAGTCCAACTGTCTCTGCATCAAAGGACACACACACATACACGCACACACACACACACACACACACTATTCTCTAGCCATCCCTCAACGTGCTTCCCTGCAATAAAACTAATTGAATTTTACTCTCTCTCTTACTCGTACTAATTACTATTATCACTGACTATTTCTCTATCAATCTCTCTTTGAAAATTGAGTCAAAGAAGCCATCTATGTGAAAGTGGAGAAGCCATCACTAAACAGAGGAGGGGGTCTGCGACACCACCTATCCCCCATTTACAATGTAGCCCTTTCATGTGTACCCAGGAGAGTAAACAACTTAACCTCAGACGACTCTCAACGAGCGTCATCCACCAGGGACCCTAACGACTGTCGTTCACATGAGCCTGACGACTGTCGTTCACTGGGGACCACAACAATGGTCAGGTGAAACCAGTACTTCCACAGGTACTTTGGTGGACCCACCCACAAGAGGTTAAATACCTGGGTCCTACTCCACTTTCTTGGTCAGACTAGTGCGGACTAGATAGACAGATGCGTACGAACTGATGAAGCCCCTTGGATAAGAGGCGAAACGTCTTCCCAGACAAACTTAAGTCCAGTTGCCTTCGATTCAATTTTCAAAGAGAGAACTATGACCTGGATGAATGAGAACATTCACAGACTTCTCTATCAATATTATCAACAACCTTGTTTCAAGTGATTAAACCGTTAAAAACACTAAACAGCCTACAGCATCTTCACTTTACTAATCAGTGTTTATCATGCCAACACATCTCACTGAACTGAAACACTGACATCAACTAAAAAAGGTATTGACTTACTGAAAACCTTGGAGGTGATCTGGACTTTCCTGTAGTTTCCTCTTGTCCTTGTAACAGCAGTAGCTCCTCCCTTCCTTGTCAATAATTGTGCAGAAATATCTGAGTGTTTCTTTCTTCCTAAATCATGAGCAAGTCCTGTCCAGTCCAACTGTTTCTGCTCCTGTTTGACTTCTGAACTTGTCTCTGGCTGTGTGTCCACTTACTGCAGCCTGTGACATCAGGCTGTAGAATGTTGATACATCAAAGGCATCAAAGGACAAACACACACACACACACACACACACACACACACACACACACACACACACACACACACACACTCTCTCTCTCCTCCAAAGTCAAACCTGCTCCAGTGTTTTAGCCTGAAGGTTTGTCAGTAAAATATGAGCATCCAGTTCCTACTACCAGTCCTACCAGTCTGCTAACACAGAGCTTCATCTGTCAGCTACAACACAAGGTCAACACTGCTGGGTTCTGTTGTCAGGGAACTGTGAAAGCTATGAACCTAATTACTCAAAATCACATCAACATTTTATTTATAGAACTTGCATCTCCCACACTGACACTGAGACCCAAGCAGAGCTGCTGGTTCTTCCTGTTAAGATCCTCCTCCATGTTTGTGTGGAACAACAGAGGAAATGTATCTGTAAAGAAAGTCTTTGTCCTACCATTATCATCTGAGCAGCAGCCCTCTGGATACACTTCTCTCATCATTGTAGAAACAAAGAATAACAAACCCACTAAATGCTGCTGAAGATAGTCGAGGATCTTTGGCTGAATCTGTTTCCCTTGTTCTTTTTTTTTCTTCTGAAGGTCATTGGCAGCACTTAACTGAAAGAAAACAAAAGAAATCGAATGTTTTACTATTTCAACAGCAACACGGCGTCTTCATCTCCTGCACTGAAACAATTGAATCAGTTATTTGCATCAGACTCTGTAAACTTTCTGCTCCAGTTTCAAATTTCCACATCAATCACACAACAGACATGATGACCTTGACAGCAGCTCACATCCATCTGTGATAGAAACAGTCTCCAGTGCAAATTAGTGTGGTATAAATGTTTAAGTCTTTAGAGGAAAACTGGTCCATACAATATCTAATCAGCTTGTAGTCTACAGCCATGCAGCTGTTTCTAACTCAGCCTCAACATGCTGGAAAATGATGCTGATTTTCAACAGCACAAAAACCTGAGAGGGAGAATAAACTCTCACATCCTGATCTTCATCTTTCATGTTTATAAAACGACAGCTAGAGTTGTCAGTTGAATGTCAGTGATCTGAACTCGAGTCGAGTTATCACAGACAATTTTTAGCCCAGTGCACAGAGAAACTGACAGGCCGTGTATTCATTTCACAGTTCCACAGCTCCACAGACATCATCACAAAGTATTAGAGCCATACAGAACCTTTGTGTACTGTGTCTGCAGCCTGTCTACACCTGAAACACACTGAAGACTTTAAACTGAATTTCTTAAACCTTTCTGAGGCTGAACTCAATCATGCCAAAGAACTGACTCATCAACTGATCAATAGAGGAACATTGCATTACATTACATTTCAAAACAGTAACACAACAGTGTGTTTTCACTGGAGAGTGGATTCTCCTGAACTGAGTACTGAAGACTGAGTCACTGAGGGTCACAGGCAGAGAGAGAGTCAGTTTTATAACATGGGATCAGACATAGACTCAGACTCAACATGGATGAATCAGCTTCACCTCACACACACACTTCAAGAAAATAATATACAATATACAGCAGCTTTAAAACAACAGCAATAAAGTATGGCAACAAATCTGAATCTTCTCTTTTGCCTTAATAAGACAACAATTCAAAATGTTTTCTATAGCACAGAAATTGCATATGTATGAATACAAACTGTGCCAGGCCTGCAGAACAAATGGCAGCCAAACCTTCAGGGAATCAGCATGAGCACCAAACTGAGAAATGAATTCAAATGCACAGTGTCCATGAAACCAAAACTGAGCAAATACTTTCTTCAAACCCTTTCTCTACAGCAGTGTCTTCTGTAACTCCAGCTGTGGACATATGTGTCCCTGGCTTGTCCTGATGGAGGAGAAGTTCACTGTACAATGAACAGACACAGAGAAAATGATTTCATGTGATCTGTGTATGTTGAAGTTCATTATGGAACTAATGTACTGAAAAAAGAGAAAAGCACACAGACTTTTGTTTTACAGCAGGTTTCATATGATGCAGATTATATTAGACCATAAAATAAGAGAAAAGCATCCAGAGAAAAAGCAGCATGGTTCCTGAACATGTTTAGAGAATTTCTCATCAAACTGAAAAGTTGGCAGTTTTCCAAGGTGAGAGCCCAGTGGAGGATCAAACTAAAGCAGAAGAATCTTTGGTAACAAGGTCTTTAACATGGCCTGAGTGCTGCAGTCCGTCTGTACATAACAAAAGCTGAAGCACACTTTCTACATCACTCTATGCCTTTAACATTACATTTCATTGTATCTCTAAGTAGACGGCCTGATTGTGGCTCAGTGGCAAAACTGTTCAACTGCCCTCATCAAGAACCCCTCAGCAATAACACCAATACAAACCAAAATGTCTCCAGTGATATGAAGCAGAAAGATAAACAGGATTTAAAGTTTTTGTCCATTTCCTCACTTTATGGTTCACTGAGTTAAACTCCTGTACAACACCACCCACTCTCACTGAGTTTCAATCAACAGTGGAGGAGGAGGGTCAGTGGTTAGTATTGGTTACTTAAAAATGACTTCCTGCTGGGCCAGAAAAACAGTTACACCTATAGGATGAGAGACAATGGAGGAAGAGAAATGACAGAGTCAAGCAAATCACGAACGTGTGGAAACATTATCACAGCTAAAGGACTGCATTTCTTCTTCTTGGACCATGAACAGACCCTGATCCTGACTAATCCTGCTGTCACAAACTTAAAGGCATGATACATTTCAATATTAAAACCATCACACGTCTACAGGCAAAAACCTTTTGAGCCCCTTTGTCCATCTTTTCAGTTGAAAATGGTTTATAATCCTGAAGCAATGAGAGAACTTCACTGACTAATTACAAACAGCTTTTTTCTCCATGATGAACTATTGTGTTTGTGCAGCCTGCACAGGAAGGAGTGACAGTAAAATCCATCCAAGTGATCATATCGCAGACAGACTGAGCAACATCACCACATCTACATTCACACTATTTGTATCTTAAAAATCTCTGATTGATGTTCCTGAGAGAGAGAGAGAGGCTGTGGGTTATGAGACCTGAATTTAACATTAGAATCAAATGGACTGTGGTTATTTGATAATTGGCTCGAAACAATGAAAGCTCAGGTCCCTACACAATGTGAATACAGCTTCAATAACTGAGGTTTATGGATCCCCAGTTTCCTGTAAAGTGACTGATAGAAAATCAGAATCATTGATCCTTCCCTGCTTGTTGCTGAAACAGTAACATATTAAAGCCCTCAGGCCTCTGGGAACTGAAACTGAATCATGAACAATAGTGTTTCATTGTCGGTCAGTGTTTGTTTGTATTTGAGCTGTTTCATATCCTCCCATTTCTCCTCCCTCTATAGTTAATATGGACGACCTCTGTGTCCCACAATGCCTCTCTCCACTCTATTAGGGAGCTGCTATGAAGCTGACAGCTTTATTGTGGCTCCTCTATAGTTAATATGGACGACCTCTGTGTCCCACAATGCCTCTCTCCACTCTATTAGGGAGCTGCTATGAAGCTGACAGCTTTATTGTGGCTCATCTGCAGGACCAGAGATAAAAGATTAGTGAGCACAGACGTCCATCTTTAAGATGAAGAGCATCTTAACACCTGAGACTGATTTCATCCAATTTACTGTATTGTCTTTCAGTGCTGTCTAAATTTTAACTGTCTCTGGATGTTGTGTTTCAGAAACTCACAGTTACACATGCAAAGCACTGCTGGTTGATCTTCAACATAAATGATAAAAAGACTTGGAGGACGCCTGTTTCAACTATATAAGTCAGACTGCTGAAGACTCATGTTTAGCATAAATAAACTGAACATGTACTGAAACCTTTGGGCTGAAGTTCTTGTGTTATTAGACATCATGTCAATTTAACAAACACATCCCACTGAACTGAAACACTGACATCAACTGACTTGCTGAAAACCTTGGAGGTGATCTGGACTTTCCTGTAGTTTCCTCTTGTCCTTGTAACAGCAGTAGCTCCTCCCTTCCTTGTCAATAATTGTGCAGAAATATCTGAGTGCTTCTTTCTTCCTAAATCATGAGCAAGTCCTGTCCAGTCCAACTGTTTCTGTTCCTGTTCCTGTTTGACTTCTGAACTTGTCTCTGGATGTGTGTCCACTTACTGCAGCCTGTGACATCAGGCTGTAGAATGCTGATACATCAAAGGCATCAAAGGACAAACACACACACACTTGTCTTACTATAGTTGTGAGGACACATGTTGCCATAATGCATTCCCTTGCCCCTTAACCTAACCTAACCTTAACCATCATAACTGAAAGCCTAACACTAACCAAAACATAACCCATACTAATGATATTCAATCTTCTCAAAAATACCAAATGAATTACAACAATAAGCACTCAGGACCATTCAGCTGGGTTGGTGAATTCAGCACCAAGGACAGCAGCAGCTGAACTGTACACAACTACATGTACTAACACACAGCAAATTCACAAAGTACTAAAATCTGGAGTCAGGCAAAAAGTGAGAAAGAGTGTATTCCCTGGTGTTCAGGATCTGGTTTTAACTCTGCCCCTGGAGTTCATGAAGCATTTCATCATCGCGGTATGAGCAGCACAAGGAACGTCGTCACAAGGCTGGTAAGAGCATGATTTTTATCAAAAAGTACTTTAAATGCGTGATATTTTGTCATTGTTCTCACTTTATCTACTTATATAGTACCGCTAATGACTGCGAACTTGATGTTGAACGTAACCCCATTGCTTTTACTCCATTATTTAGAGCAATTAGCTCCCGCAGCATTAGTTAGCTAACTGTCCTTAGCTGCCATTGTGGAGCTGTTAGCTTTCACTCAAACGTTAATGTCGGCCATACTGTCTGTGGCGTGTGATGTGTCTTTATGATGGTAATGACAAACTGTTTGATAAGCTTCACAAATTAATGCCGACGCGCATCTTGAAGGTAATTAATACTGTTTTGGAAATAACCATCCAACAATGCAACCGCATGTCTGTGTTTTAAGAGTATAATTTCCGGCTCTACGGCGCAGACGCAGCTGAAAAGTCAGTTTTGGCTAGCATGCTAACAGTTGAGCTTATAAACCAGGGGTCACCAACACGTTGCCCGCGGGCACCCAGCCGCCCGTAAGAACCACATGAGTCGCCCGCCGGCCTGTTCTAAAAATAGCTCAAATAGCACCACTTACTAATGAGCTGCATCTAATTTATTTTGTTTGCGCTTCTTGTTTAAATCAAACTTACACATAAACTGGAAATAACAATATATTTAAAAAAAAAAAACTTTAAAAAATGTTTAATATAAATGAACTATGACCTAGTTTCGTTCAAAGGTTAGTATGATGCGCATGACCAAAATGTAGCGTCTGCGCAGATTGCTACGACCAAACAACCTAGCGGGCGCAGCGAAAATGAGGAGATGACTGACCCATAAAAAGATGGCAGAAAAAAGAAAGAAGACGTATCATTTTCACGACGAATGGGAGGTCGAGTTTTTTTTTACGACTGTGAAAGGAGCATGTGTTTGTCTTATTTGAGGGGCGACTGTGGCGACGGCAAAGCGGCACAATGTTGAGAGACATTTCACAACGTGTCACACAAGCTACCATGCTAACTATCCACAGGGCAGTGCACTGCGAGCAGAAAAAACCCGCGAGTTAAAGGCAGCTTTGTGCAAACAGCAAGCTTTTTTCACAAGGCCAGTTAAAGCCTCCCAAAAAGCAACCGAAGCCTCATTTAGAGCTACGCAATTCTTGATTAAAAAGAAGAAGGCATTTTCAGACAGGGAGGTAGTTAAAGAAGCAATGATGTTCATTGCTAAAACTGTACTTGAAGACGAGAAATGCGGAACCGACGTGATCTCCCATCTTTCCGATGTTCAACTGGGGGCAGCTACGATGGTAAGAAGAGTATCTGCGATGTCCGGGAACTTGGCCGACCAGCTGGACCGTGATCTGGCGAGGTGCAGGTGGTTTAGCATCCAGTGTGACGAGTCGGTGGACAGCAGCAGTACGGCGCAGCAGATGATCTTCATCAGGATGGTGTTTGATGATTTCTCCACAAAAGAAGAACTTCTCACACTACTGCCCCTAAAGACAACTATGAGGGGAGTTGACATATATAACGCGGTGAAGGAGTTTTTGGTGGAGAAAAAGTGCCCTGGAAAAGCTGGTGTCAGTGACTACAGACGGGCTCCTGCTATGATCGGCCGACACACAGGATTCATTGCTCATTGTAAAGGTGACACAGAGTTCCCAAACTTTCTGCATTACCACTGCATCATTCACCAGCAGGCCTTATGTGCAAAAGTGATCGGCTTTGAGCACGTGATGACTCCTGTTGTGAAGATCATAAACAGCATCCGCTCCAGAGCTAAACAGCACAGAACATTTAAGGTACTGTTGGAGGAGCTGTCAACTGAATATGGTGACCTGCTACTACACACAGAAATACGATGGCTCAGCAGGGGACGGATTTTGCTTCGTTTTTAGTCACTTTTGAGTGAAATCAAAGAGTTCATGCAGTCCAGAGGGGAAGACACCACGCTGCTGGAGGACACTGGCTGGACACTTGACCTTGCGTTTTTAACGGACATTACTGGGAAACTGAACAGTTTGAACTGCGAGCTGCAAGGCAAAGGTAAGACTGTTGCTGATATGATAAGTGCTTTAAATGCATTTAAAGCCAAGATGAACATGTTCTCTATGCATTTACAGACAAAAAAAGGTGCTGCACTTTCCCTCTGTGCAGATGGTGCTGAAAGACAATGCTTCTGCATGTGAGGCTTTTGACAAAAGCACAGAAAAGTACACTCAGGTCATAAAAAGACTTGGGCAAGAGTTTGAGAACAGGTTTTGTGACCTGGATCAGCTTGAGCCATGTGCATTGCTGAGCAGTTAAGTGCAACGTTCAGCCTGGATGCTGGACAGATGGAAATTGAAATTGTAACATTGCAAAATGACCTGCACCTCAAAGCCTATCAGGCTGCACCAAACTTTTTGGTGCCTTGTTGACACAGAAAAGTACAGTGGTGTATGTACAGCAGCTATGAAGGTTGCAAGCCTGTTTGGTTCAACCTGTGAATCAGCCTTTTCTGACATGAACTTCATCAAGAACAAACACAGAACACGCCTCACTGATGCACATCTGCAAGACTCACTCAGAGTTGCACTGTCAAGTTACACACCAGAGTACAACATACTGGTAAACAGCATGCAATGCCAGGCTTCCCACTAACTGACAAAGAAACAGATACCAGATTTGGTGTCTAGTTCATAATTTGTTAAATGTGTTTGTAAAATGTAACAATTGTTTATGTTAAAATGTTAATGTAAAAGAATCTGCAGACTTAAGTGTGAAGTTCACAACGTAATCAGATTTATTGTAAAATCTGAAAGTTTATTTTTGTATTTTACATGATTTATTTGTACAAACGTGGTGCAAAGTAATTCATGATTTGTTAAAAAATGTTAGTGGCTAGTAAAAATGGGACATTGTGATTTCCTAGGACTGTTGTAGAAGTGATCATTTAAAAAAAAAAAATTTCAATTTGAAAAACACTTGTACTAAGCCAAAATATAGAAATAAAGTGTTGCATATTGATATTTATCTGTTCCCAATCTTGTTA
Source organism: Toxotes chatareus (assembly GCA_016801885.1). Taxonomy (NCBI): domain Eukaryota; kingdom Metazoa; phylum Chordata; class Actinopteri; family Toxotidae; genus Toxotes; species Toxotes chatareus. The sequence continues at coordinate 63,336 of JAFBJY010000232.1, read as the reverse complement.
AATCATTAACATCATTAACATGATCAGTGTCTTTGCAGAGATGAATATCATTAACTATTAATAATGACAGTTAGTTAAAGGTAAATTGAGCAAATTGGCTATTTCAGAAGTGTTATCAAACTGGTAGCCCTTCACATTATTCAGTACCCAGGAAGTAGCTCTCAGTTTCAAAAAGGTTGGTGACCCCTGTTATAAACCATAGCCTTGCTAATTTTAACAGCGGTGAGAAAGGCGTATTTTAACAGTGTGTAGTTGGGATAAATTTTAACGTGAACATGTTATTCTCAGACATATGACATTTTCTTCCTTTATGTCAAGCCAACATGTTGATTAAAGTACAACATGGAGGGAAGAAGAAGTACATTAAACTCAGAGGCTTGCTTCTTAGATTTTGTAACGTGGAGTTGTTATGGTATAGTCCAGCAGACGTTTTTCATCACCAGAGACTACAATGCTGAAAGTCAGAGATCAACAGGGAGTAGAGGTGGATGAGGATGTGTTTCAGAGATCTCTGTTTTTTGATCTACTATCTGATTGTGAGAAGTGGATGATAAGAATTCCAAAGTACAGTATTTAATCAGTTCATATTAAGCTGTATGTGTTGTCTGCATTTCAGACCTCCCATCTACTGAAGCATCTATGAACCTGGCTGATCGTTCCGACCTGACAGAATATGTGACCCTCACTACTTGTGGTAAGCAGAGTTATAGCAGGGTGTCCGCGGGGTCTTAAAAAGTCTTAAAAAGTCTAAAATTAGACATTTTAAATTTTAGGCCTAAAAAAGTCTAAAATACAGGCTATTCTGCACTCAAAGTCTAAAATTGAGTTTGAGTAATTTAAGACCAAACGTTTCAATGCGAAATATCGATACAGGATTAATGTTTTAAAAAAGTATTATTTTACGTACATTACCACGCCGTTCTTTTTTTTCTCTAATGGTGGCGGTTATGGTTTGTGTAGTCCTGAGTACATGTTGATGTTGGCGGAACGCACGATAAAAACTACAAATTACAGACTACGTGAAACGGAAATGTACTGTCGTCACAGGATGATCAAGCATTGTTCTTCGCGGGCTGTGTAGAGTGCGAGAAAGGCGGGATTGGAGAAATCACACAAATATGGGAAAGTGTAAATTTAATGACACCTGGCTTGTAAAGGAAGAGTTTTCTGACTGGCTAAAACGTGTTCCAGAGGACGACAGTGAGGCATATTGCACCTTATGCAAAAGAACGCTAAAACTCGGGACCCTGGGCTTTAGGGCTCTCGAGTCCCATATGAAGGCTAGCAAGCACCAAGAAGCAGCTAATGCTGCGCGCCGTTCTCATGGAATCACCCGATTCTTTGCCACGGAAGAGGAGAGGAAGAGGAAGAGGAAGGAGGCCGAGGCAAAAGGGAAGGAAAGGGCACTCGCTGAGGAGCAATTAAATGACCTGAGAGTGAAGCGAGACGGTCTACATAAAGTCATGGAGACCCTGGGCAGAGACGCAGATGATTTGGCTGAGCAAGCAGAGGCCAAGACTGGGAGCAAAATGGCACAGCTCCTCTCAAAATCAAATGCTCTTAGGAGGGCTGCTAAAGACAAACTTGCCCAGATTAAGGCTCTTGAGGACCAAATTGCAATCAAAAGTGCAGCGCTCCGAAATATGTAATTAATCTTCTTTGTAATCTTTTGTAATCTTTTCTTTCTGCTTTTGCCTCGTTAGTGGCCCTCAGTTCAATATGGGATTTTGAAATTGGCCCTCATCCTCCATAATCTGATGTAAATGATGAAAATTATGGCTGTATATATATTTGTTTCATTTACAATAAATGTCAATTGACTGCAATCTGGGCTTGTTCTTTTTTTTTTTTTTAATACTCCGTGAAGGTCTTAAATTTCACCCACGATGGTCTAAAAAGGTCTAAAAAGTCTAAAATTTCACTTGTTCAAACCTGCAGACACCCTGTATAGGTAATGGTAATGTTTTGTCTTGAGACAGGTAATATCCAGCCAGGTATGTGATATAGTTTTAATGTACTGGACTTTAGATTTTATTTGCTATATACTTGTGTGTTTGTGATCTTCAGATCTAAGTGTCCTGCAGCAAGGGTGTGAAGGCTCCTCCTCTCCAAGTCTGACAGATACACTGTCAGTCTCAAGCACTTTAAAAATTGCAAAAATTTTAATTGTTTTCCAACTTGTATACAACTAGATTTTAATCATTGTTTATTAGACATAATTGCTAAAAATGCAAGTAATATGTAATATGTATTAGATGAATGTATTTGCTTACAACATAGATCTAAGTGTAGTTGTAAATACGTTTATAATGTTTTCTTTTTGAGAATGTGGAGCAAATTCTTACTTCAAAACCAGCAGGGATGACTGTGATTTGAGTATGAACAGACTGGAAGTTTGAAATTTTCCACCACACGGTTACTGGTTAATATTATTGTCGCTCACATGCATGGAAAAGAAGGAAAAAATATGTATATAAAAATATTTTAAAAAATGGTAAGAGATTTTTTTCTCACTTGCAGTAGAGCTGCAGTTAAGCAACAAAAGAGTTCCATGCCCTCGGGATTGTTTCACTTTCCCCATCTTTGAAAGACCCATACTCCAAAAAGTGATATGTAGGTTTAACTCCCTTGTTTGCAAATAAGCAACATACAGTATTTGTTCTTGAGACAGCTTTTTTCTTTCAGGAACACTTCTATGATATTCAAAGCAACAAAGGCCCTAACCCTTTCTTGAGTGGCGCATGAAGACTGTGCAACTGAAATCCAAAAGCACCGCTTCATCCCAGAGTAGAGTGGAGCTAAAAGGACGTCCCACATCATCCAGAACATATGATGATCAGCCAATCTCTGATTGGCTGATCATCATAAAAACCATTAGAACAATGCACAGAGCAATATCATAAACACACTACGTAATATATATAATGAGTGTAAAAGTACTTTTCACTCTGTCCTCAGAGTGGGACAGCAACATGGCTTTCTCTTCTGGTGTTGCTTCATCTTCTCACTCCACAACCAGCTGGAAGAAAGTGTCCCACAAAGATCAGCGTCGGAGAGGCAACGGATCATCTGGTAAAATTTCAGAAGGTTTGTCAAAACTTCCAAATACTGTAGATGTTGCTGAGTTTTATAAACACATTTTTGTAAACATATTTCTCTTGTTTCAGTCATCCCAAAGCCTTGAGGATCATCTCCTGACCACTGAAGGAACCCATCAGCCATATCTTCTTGCCACAGAAACTTCAAAGACCCAGGTTTTCACCTTTTATATTGTCTTGGACAAAAAGCTTCTGTCATGTCAGTCATGTACATCCTTTGGTGCTTTTGATGAGCTGTTCAAGTCACATTTTGTTTTTCGGTGTGAAGTATGATGACGCTCTCTCCAGCCTGTACACATTTTTGCAGACAGCTCTGTACAATATTGATACAACTGAAGAATCTCCCAGAGTAAAAGAGCTCAGAGCAAAGCTGTTAAACAAACCATAAGTAGCTTATTTAGCCAAAATGTTGAGATGTTTCCTCTGTAATTCATCCTTTGGTTCAGTGTTGCTTTTGTTCAGGCACCTCAAATGAATTCATGCCATGTATCCAGGTAGAAGTCTCTCTAGTTATTGTGGATTCAGGAGACATCTCATTAAGATACACAGCTCCATTGATAACACAGGTGTGTCTAACCAGATCCCTTTCAACAACGACACAGAGACAGTAAACAATTCTCAGTCTGTAACTGATGAAATACTTCATCTCATTTCCAAAATACTGAAGCAGGTCCTTCAGGTTCTACTCACAACAAAGACGTGTGCTTCAGTTATAGCCAAGCTTTTGGGGAGTGGTGAACCAAATACTGTAGTTCTTTATACAACTGAAAATTTAGAGGAATTTGTCAAGCAGGTTGCATAAAATGATTTCTAATCTGAATTGAATGAATTCTCTTACTGTTTTATACTTGAATTGTAAAGTGAGTAGTAGTCTACCTCAAGTTACACAGTGCACCACAGAAAAATGTGTCAGTTGTTTATACATTTGCAGACATTTCATTATGCATTAATGTGTTGTTTACAATGTTTTGTACAACTTCACAAATGTTTTTCATTGGCATTATTTGCTGCCCGTGTGCTGTTAAATTTTACAGTTTTAAGACAGCAATTAATTCAAAGTGTCTTGTGTTGAATTTTTAAATGTATTTGCACAAATAAAAGCAAAAAAAAAAATTAACAGGATGGTGTTTGGTGGTCATTTTCCCATAAAACTAAATATAATAATAAATTTTAATTCTAAAAACTGAAAATAAAACACATTTTGAGTGTTAGGTGTCAACACTGGAGAAGAGTTTATATTGAAATTAACTAAATTATAGAGTTACACTCTACTCAGTGAGGGATGAGTATTTTAACAGGAGGAGTTCAAGTTAACTCTGTTTCAGAGTTAAAAATTCATCTCCAGGAACAGAGTTATTTTAACTCTGCCACAGAGTCTATTCTATGGTCACACATGTTCACTCAGACTGAGTTGATTTTAACTCACAGAGCTTATTCCAGAGGCTAAAATTTGCTGTGTGTGCAGTATTTCCAGCTTTACACATGAACTTCTACAAAAATAAACACTTCTGTAGTGATGAAGAAAAGTGTCCATGTAACATTTAGGGCTTGACCATGGTTCCTGGCCCCTAAACAGAGGAGGATCAGAGAAAATGTGGGCCAATAGGAGCTGTTTTAGGGTACTGAGTAAAGTTGATCATTTTGAATCTGATTTCCAGAAATGTCATCTCTATATTGTTTCCAAACCTCTTTGCACTCACCCCACCAGGGATGGCAGCTGAGATGTTCAGGTAAACAGAAGTGAACCATGAAGCACGTGCTGGGTTAAACATCATCACTGGCTGACAGATGAAGTCCAGGGTAAGAAAGCTGAGAGCAGAAGAGGAACACATTCACAAAGTGTGATATTAAAGAGAGTCAGCAATGAAATCTGCTCTTCACCTGAGCTTCTTTCCACTAACTGCCTCTAGAAGGTGCCAAAGCTCCTGAAGTGCTGATTTGGAAATGTTCATATATTATCTCAGGAATAATGTGATGGAAACTTGAAATGATTGTGATGATTGTTTACTGTATAAGTCCATGTGAGAGCTCCTTATTTGTCATTATTTACTAGAGGAAGTCAGGCTGCTTCCTGAACGGAGACAACTATTCACAAATGTACTCAGTGGTTTCTCTGTGTTAGGCAATAACTAAGATTTTAACTGACTGTCTGACCGTCTTGGGGTTTCTACACCTGTCCACTCCCCTTAGTGTTCTTGGCCACAGCAGTGACTGTAACAGGTCCCTGCTGACCTCTCATTTCATATCTTATCTACACTGTTTAAATATATGACACCATGTGGACACAATACCATCTGAAAGGATTTTAAACCTCAGGATGAGACCACTTGAAAGTTTACTGATCCTGGAACAACATCTGATGGTGTAGCTGATTTTCTTACCTGATCATCTGCATCTCCAGAGCACATGCTCATCTGACCACTGCTCTCAGCATCTCTCTCCTCTTCCTGTCTCTCAGTTCTCCCTGCATTGTGCCGTGACCCTTTGAAACCCTAGCCCTTGTTTATCTGTCCTCTGTCTACTTCTTGTCTCTTTTCCTGTTTCCCTCAGTGAAGAAGACCACGTCACTGCTCACTGGTAGCACATAGTAGGACAGACACTCAGCCCTGTACCCATTCATGGTTCATAACAAATAGTTCCCCACTGTTTTCCTGGTGAGTGCACGCACCATATTGGATACAGGTTCATACACCATATACCCAACCCTCACAGTAAAACATAAGAAACACACTACACACCAGCTCTGTTATTTCAAGATGGTTTATTCACTCATGCTTTTACCAGTGCTGCTGCCATCTTGGTCCTCTCCTTCTCTGTGCCTGAGGGCTGAACCAGAGCAGCTGAAGAAGGCTGCCTTATACAGTGGTAGGAGGTACCTGTACAGCTGAATTGCCATACCAGGTCCCACTGAGTTGGAGGAGCGATTTTGGTTTGGCATTAATATAATGGATGATATGATGAAGCAGGTTCATGTATGTGTGAATTATTGAAATGATGATTTGCGTTTTGTTGTGAGTTTAATATGGGACCTGATTATGAAGATGTGGTGACCAGAGATCTCATTTAATGCACTGATTGTAAATTGGTCAGTCTTGGAAGGGGCTTAGGGTTTATAATGCTCCGCCAACAAAGCACTCGAGGAGAGAGTGAGGGATGTAATACCCAGTAAATTATGGATTTAATTTTTGTTTATTTTGCCTTGCTTTTTGATAGCACTTTTTTGGGCTGTAAATAAATGCACCGCTCAAATGCTATTTGCGACTCTGGCCATCATTTTGAAAATTTCCTAAACTAAAAAGTAGTGGTGAGCAAGTGAAACCTCATGATGCACTGAAGCTTTCCTAACAATTGTGCCGAAAAAGATTCAAAGCTTCAAGACCTCAGTCACAGTGACATCTGGTGGACAACTGAAGCCATAGCACCTTCTAAAGAAAACGACTGAAGCACTGGCACTTTCAATCCCATGACAGCAATAAAAGTTCAGAAAAGTCTGTGTGGTCATTCAAGTGTTTTGTTCATTCATACCAAATAATGATTATATCGTCATTACAATAAAATATGCAGATGTTCTCCCCCATACTCTAAAACACATTCCAGATTGACCCAAAGAATAAATGCAAATTATATTAAGGGTTAAATGTTGGTTAAGGGTTTATTTAAAGCTTTGAGCTTTATTTCTTTATGTCAAAAAAAGTCCCTAACAGGATAAGAGATCCTTCTTACTTTGCAAATGATCATGGTGTTTGAATTCAGAAACATTGTTTTTTGTGTGTTTTTGTGTATAGTGTTTTTTAGGAAAACCTTTAAAGATAATGTTATGTCATTTGGGGACTTTTATGGTTCATTTGGAATGATTATTTACAGAACCAGACAAGTAATTTGTCTTCACGGGTTTTTATTGAGAAATATAATTTAATAATAAATAAATACAAATAATAACTTTTTCTACTGTCACAGGCTTCAGTCGGCTCCTCTTCTGGCTGACCAGCTCCCCAGCTTTGGAAAATATCCTTCCACAGAGAACAGATGATGCTGGGATGCACAGATACTTCCATGCAAGTTTCCACAGCGTAGGATATAAAGTCTTTCGTGCCACCCTGTACTTCAGGGGATCCTCTGCTCTTGTCAGAATCTGTTCTTTCAAATATCTATGACACAGGCAGTAAGACAATGAATGACTGAATAAAACAACTGATGTTTCAACAGTAATCAACATGCATACCTCTGGATCTCCACTGCAGTGCTGACAGATGCACTGCTGGTGTGGTGCTGAGACTCTACATAGTTGTCCAGTAAAGCCCACAAGTTGTAATTTTCTTCACCAGCACTGGCAGATGTTGTTGCAGTCTCCAGTGGCACATCTTCTGCCGACCCATCAATAAGACTGGCACACTCTCAGCCTTTCTACAGCAGCCTGAGCATTGCTTTGATTAGTAAAGCCAGCCTGTTTAAACCGTGTGGATCCAAGATGGTGGCCACAGACAGGGAGTTCACCTTTTCCAAGCCCCTGAATTTTTCATTCAAATTAGTTTTCAAATGGTTGGCAAGCGTGGCACCAATACAAGGAGCCATTTGGGCACATTTGGCAGAAATTACATGTCTCAGCATTTTGGCTATAGGAATTGCCTTTGACCCCGACACTCTCCTTTCCTCAGAAAGCTCAACAGTTGCCTGATAGAATGGCCTTAAAACTGTCAGGCACTGGTTGATTGCTGCATAGTCATCAGCAGTGAAAGGCAGTATGTCAGTGCTAAGTGATGCCAGGGCTGCCCCTAAAGGTTCTCTCTGCTCATAAAGCCTATGGAACAAGGCATAAGTGCTGTTCCATCTGGTTTCGACCTCTTGAACAAGCTTTTTTGGGGGCATGCCCATATTAGCTTGAATAGAGCACAACTTTTCCTTTGCTTTTGAATTGGACTTGAAGTGTGCCACTATTTTGCGGGCCCTACTGCGCATGTTTTCCAGCTCAGAAGTCTGACACAGTGATTTTTTGACAATGAGATTCAGCATGTGGGCAAAGCAATAAATATGTCTAATGTTTAACTGAGTAACACTTGCCACAATATTGTGAGCTCCATCAGTAACCATCCCACAGACCAAGGCCTTCTCTTTGGTTACAGTGTACCTTGCTTCCACCATTGCCTTTACAGTTTTGTGGCTTGGAATGGAGAATGATGGGTCCAGGATTTTAATGGAATTTTGGAACCCTTCATCCACAACGACAGAAAAAGGCTGACCATCTTTAACTATCATGTCCTCCAAGGCCTCATCCAGCTGCTGTTTTCTGGACACTGTGTGGGAGAAAGGTTGCTATATGAATATGATACACATCATCTACAATAAATAGATGCACATACATATATGCACTATATATATGTATATATTTAGCTTACTGTCAGGATTTCCAGTGTTGACAGCGTCACTGGTTTGCTGGGTATGATTGTCATCATGCCTGGCACGCAAGTGTCTCGTCATAGATGATGTGTTGTTGCTGTAAGACAACTCTTGTGTGCAGAGCAAACACCTCACTTACAAGCAATTTTAATTTTGAGACCCATTTAAAGATTAAAATACAATTCAATTATGGAAACATAAAATGTATGCCATAAACTGCATTATACCTTAATTGGTGGTATGAGATCAAAATGATCCCAAACTTTAGAACGTTGCTTATTGGTGGTACTCACCATGAAACTTGTCAAAATACTCTCACTCTCACTCTCCAAATCTCTATCTCCTCACAACCCCATTTTGAAGCATTATGATGCATCTTATATAGCTGGTATGGCACCAAACCACTCAAATCTGTCAAACCTGTCAAACTGTCATTGGCTCAGAATGCATTGAAACACCATGAGCCAATGACATACACGGAAAGACTATGAGCCAATGAAAAGATTGAAACATTTTGAAGCAATGAAGCGCGAAGCAAAACATCGGTCATGTGAACTGGTGTTTAGATACAAGCTCTGACACAGCGTTTCGAATCACTCTGCTTCAGGAAGAGTGACACAAGCTCTAAAGCCTCGGTATCATTTGCCCATCACTAGGTACTGTGCAAAACCTGTCGCGCTAAAGTTGCAACATCCAGCGGAAACACAAGCAGTTTATACCGACACCTGAAAAATCACAACAGGTCTTTGCATGACGAAAAAGTTCTGGTGAAAAGTCTGAGAATGATGCTCAGGCCCAAAGAAGCCAACAGACAATTCCATCATGTTTCGCCAGCATAACTCCATTTGATAAGAGCAGCTGAAGACACCCGGGAGATAACGTGGTGACTGTTCACACGGTCACCAAAGACGGATTTAAAAAACCTCCTCCACACGCTGGACAGAAGATATGTGATTCCCTCCTGCACCTACTTCAGCCAGGTTGCCATCCCACAGCTGTATGCAGAGTGTAAAGAAAAAGTGCTAACAGAGCTGAAAAATGTGGATATATCTGCAAGACAAATCGCAATTAGACCTTTTCCTAAAATCGTCCAGCCCTACTTCACACCCTTGCCGCAGGACACTTAGATATAAAGATCACAAACACACAAGTATAAGGCAAATGAAATCTAAAGTTCAACACATTAAAACTATCACATACCTGGCTGGATGTCACCTGTCTCAAGACAAAACATTACCACTACCTATAACTCTGCTTACCACAAGTAGTGAGGGTCACACATTCTGTCAGGTCGGAACGATCAGCCAGGTTCATAGATGCTTCAGTAGATGGGAGGTCTGAAATGCAGACAACACATACAGCTTAATATGAACTGATTAAATACTGTACTTTGGAATTCTTATCATCCACTTCTCACAATCACATATTTTTGTCTGTGTCAAGATACAAATCTCTCAAAATATAAGTGCAGCAAAATGTGAATTTTTAAATGTCCTACCATCATCACTGTAGATGAAAAACACAGATCTTTGAAACATCCTCATCCACCTCTGCTCCCTGTTGATCTGTGACTTTCAGTGTGTTTCAGTGTTCAGTGTGCCATAACAACTCCACGTTACAACATGTTTACATCTTTATTAATTTAATACTAAACATCTGACTGACCTGCACTGAGAAAATCTGAGAAGCAAGCCTCTTCGAGTTTAATGTCCTTCTTCTTCCCTCCATGTTGTACTTTAATCAACATGTTGGCTTGACATAAAGGAAGAAAATGTCATATGTCTGAGAATAACATGTTCAAGTTAAAATGTATCCCAACTACACACTGTTAAAATACATGTTTCTCACCGCTGTTCAAAACAGAAAGGCTACAGTTTATAAGCTCAACTGTTGGCATGTTAGCCAAAACTGACTTTTCAGCTGCGTCTGCGCCATTGAGCCGGAAATTATACATATAGCCAACTAATGCTGCGGGAGCTACTTGCTCTAAATAATGGAGTAAAAGCAATGGGGTTACGTTCAACATCAAGTTCGCAGTCATTAGCGGTACTATGTAAGTAGATAAAGTGAGAACAATGACAAAATGTCACGTATTTAAAGTACTTTTTGATAAAAATCATGCTCTTACCAGCCTTGTGACGATGTTCCTTGTGCTGCTCATGCCGCGATAAAATGCGTTGTGAACTCCAGGGGCAGAGTTAAAACCAGATCCTGAACACCAGGGAATAAACTCCAAAATTCAACTCGGCCTGGGTGTACACCTTAACACAAACTGTAGAGTTATAAAATAAACTCCAGAAATGTAACTCTTTCACAATTTTTGCCTGACTCCAGATTTTAGTACTTTGTGAATTTGCTGTGTGTTAGTACATGTAGTTGTGTACAGTTCAGCTGCTGCTGTCCTTGGTGCTGAATTCACCAACCCAGCTGAATGGTCCTGAGTGCTTATTGTTGTAATTCATTTGGTATTTTTGAGAAGATTGAATATCATTAGTATGAGTTATGTTTTGGTTAGTGTTAGGCTTTCAGTTATGATGGTTAAGGTTAGGTTAGGTTAAGGGGCAAGGGAATGCATTATGGCAACATGTGTTCTCACAACTATAGTAAGACAAGTGTGTGTGTGTTTGTCCTTTGATGCCTTTGATGTATCAACATTCTACAGCCTGATGTCACAGACTGCAGTAAGTGGACACACAGCCAGAGACAAGTTCAGAAGTCAAACAGGAGCAGAAACAGTTGGACTGGACAGGACTTGCTCATGATTTAGGAAGAAAGAAGCACTCAGATATTTCTGCACAATTATTGACAAGGAAGGGAGGAGCTACTGCTGTTACAAGGACAAGAGGAAACTACAGGAAAGTCCAGATCACCTCCAAGGTTTTCAGTAAGTCAGTTGATGTCAGTGTTTCAGTTCAGTGGGATGTTTGTTAAATTCACATGATGTCTAATCACACAAGAACTTCAGCCCAAAGGTTTCAGTACATGTTCAGTTTATTTATGCTGATTGTATCTGTGAGATTTTCCTATTGTCAACTTAGGTTTCCATTTTTGCTTTAAGCATTATGGTTTGTGTTAAAGGAAAGGTGCCTATTTTTTTTTTTTTACAAGTTTGTCTTTTTATGTAAATTGAAATCATTTGTGGTTGTTGCTTTGGATCCTCCTAAATGATGGAGCATAAAATCCACAGTCCATGTCCTGTGTAAAAGGGACTTCCAAAGTTCAAAAGAAGCAAACAGGAGGCTTCAGCAGTCTGACTTATATAGTTGAAACAGGCGTCCTCCAAGTCTTTTTTATCATTTATGTTGAAGATCAACCACTGGTGCTTTGCATGTGAAACAGTAGTTTGCCTGCAGCCACAGATCCAGACTCTGCAGCTCTGGAGGTGGAAGTAACTGCAGAGACGAGAAAGCACAACACCATGGGAGAGAGAAGAAGCCAAGTTAGTAACATACATTAATGGGATATGAATGTGTACAGATGGAGAGGGAGAGGAGAGAGAGGAAATCAGTGCATCATGTGAAGTCTTCCAGCAGTGTAGACCTATAGCAGCATAACTAGTGGCTCATTCAGGAAAGCCTTACTCAGCTCTGACTATAAGTTTCATCAAAGGGAAAGTTTTAAGCCTCCTCTTAAACATGGAGAGGGCGTCTGCCTCCAAGACCCAAACTAGTAGATGGTTCCACAGTAGAGGAGCCTGATATCTGAGGGCTCTGCCTCCTATTCTCTCTATTGGAGACTTTAGGAGCCACAAGTAAACCTGTATTCTGGGAACACAATGTTCCAGGGTAGTAGGGGATGGCTGCACTGCTGCTGTGACCCGGCTTGGTAACACAGCCGGTCATTGCCAACTCTTAACATTCTCCTCTCCTTAGCTGTGTCTTCAGTAGCTAAACTTGTGTATCTATGCTGAAGATTAGAGAGAAAGCTCTGTTCTAAAATGTCTCTCTGTTTTCAGCTCTCAGGACTTTTGCAGCTTCTACCTCAGTCTCTACAGTTTGGAGTTTAGTCTCACTCCTGTGCTCTTGTTTGTACTTTGGGATATCAGCCTTATGTCACTGTTTACTGATCAATTACAGCCATATCAGAGCTGTGTTATGTTACTGATAATGCAAACCAAACTTTTCCTGCTTAACTGGGAAAAAGTTGTAGGAATATTGATTGTAGTTATCAGTGAGTTGGCAGTGCTTTAGTAGAAGCTCAGATCATCAACTTCATTTCAATTCATATCATGACTTGATGTGACTACAACCAACACAATGGAAAATCCTATTTGAATGTTTGTATTACACTTTTGTGTTTTACTTTTCCAGGTCCTTCAACTTCCCATTTTAATATGAGGACTTCAAAAATCACAATGTTTAATTCAAAGAACTCTGAAATATCACATTCAGTGTGCAGCTCACACTGTTGGTGGTTGGCGTCTTCAGACTCCCTGAAAGCTGACATACAGTATTAGTTGAAGAAGGTAGTATTTTTATTTTGGATGAAACACATCCAGGTGTATCACTGTCCCTGTATAATGTGCTGACTTAAGGCTCCACAGTATACCATGGACCTTCTGCACCCCACACCATGAGCTGATCTTTTAGGTCAGGACTTTCTAAATGTACCTCGGACATGTTTTAAGACTCAGGAAGATTGTGCTTTCCAGTTTGCAGCCTCTAAACTTTGGAATGATCTCACAGTAAGTCTGAGGTGTGTGGACTCTGTGGACTCTTTCACAAAGCAGATACAAACAGCCTGTAAAATAAACAGTGTTCTCCTGTTGGCTTTTTAATTAGCTATTGAATTTAATGTTTTATTAGTTATATGATTTTCAGTTGTTAATGTAAATCATAGTATGTTGCCACTTAAATACAGTCACAGCAGTGTTTGTCCTTCAGAGCTGTGCAGAGGCTGAACTGGGCTGTGTCTCTTTTGTCAGAGTGAGGTATAAAGGTGCTCTCATGAGTGTTTGTCTGCTGACTGCTGGTAGAAATGACTGTAAAGTGTCTTTCTGTCTCCTGTCAGTCCATAGTAAGTCCTCTTTCAATCATTTTGACTCATGTTTCTTTTAGATCTCGTTCAACTTATCTTGTGCTGTTAGACCTTAAATCCAGAGTCCTGCTTTATGTTGGTCTCTTCTCTGCATCACACTGAGATAACAGTTACACCTGTCACCTGAATCAAGTAGGAAGCTGATGGTGAAAGTTAAAGCTGACTCTATATCATCATGTTCTGGGAGCAGAAGCTGTAAAATAACCAGGCTGGATGGAAGGAGGAAGCATTTTTTCCCCTCCAACATTATTTCATCATTATTTTCAGTTACTGGTATTTTCTCAGTCTGGGTCCAGAAACAAAACTTTCTTTGTTTACTACAATGACTTTAAGGTGATTCTTCATCTGTTTGTAAGTTTGTGTTTTAATTGTATTTCTTTTATTTCTCTCTCTTCTGTTGTGGGGCTCCTGTCTCCTGATCTCCTTCATCCTGGATCTTCTTCTTCACATCCTAAAACAATGACTTATTTTTATGCTGGTGTGAGAGTTTACATGCAAGTGTGTTTGTTACCTGTGAATCACATTGTGGTTAAGTTTGTGTTTGGGAGATTTCCTCCATGTGTTTATGGATACAGATGAAGGTATCAGGTCATTCCATTATTTGATGATCTCTACCTGTTAAACCATCCAAAGCAGCTCTGCAGTGTTTCCATCTGTGCTCATGTTGCTGTTTGAGGGTTAAGACTTGGTTTCAGGGTTAGAATTGGGTTTTGGTTAGGGTTACGCCAGTAGCCATTTATTGCTGCCAGTTGATTCCTAGGCGGAGCAGGTCCAGATGGGATGGTAATGTCGAGTTAAACATGTGAATTTCTGTTACAACAGCCAACGTGTATGGGTTATGGACAGATTTAAGGCCTGAGGAATTTATGTGAGCCATAAATGCTACATTCAAACCTTAGAGGGCATTCCAACGTATTGGCAGTAGACAGATGACATAGGAATAATCTAGACAGATATAAATTAAATATTTCAAAATGGGACCCGGGGTAGGTCCATTACTCAAAAGGAAGCTTGTGCACATCTCAAGCCTAGACCTTGTCAATTTGCCAATTGGGACTCAATGAGCATTGCCGCAAACCACAGACTGGCCACGGACCACGTGATTTTTGGGCGGGGGAAAAAGTCATTCTATTCCTTACCAGTTTAGTGAGTTCATGCCAGGATTTGATCCATCTGCATTACGTTAAACTGAAGGGTTGCTATTAGTCAAAATCACCAAGGGCCTTGGCATTTGAAGACCTTTCGTTGAGGTCAAAGTAAATTTCATACAATCTGGAGGCAGAGGGCGGGTCACTTAATTTGAAGGTTAGATTATGGCATTCAGTCATGATCTAGGTAACTAGCCATCACTGGAACCCATCGAGGTTATCAGCATCAAGTGCTTATTAGGTACTCGAGGATGGTTGACATGGTTAACATCTGCGCCATGGATATTTACCAATGAGGGTTAATTGAAGCCAGAACACCCTTACAATATTACAGGGGAAAACTTTGTTCCCTTTACCAAGCCAGTAATTTCTAGAACCAGGCGAAGTTGAAGAATTTGAGTTTGAGAGGCTTAAATCAACAAATATCAATCGACACGAAATGTTAAAGTTGCTGCAAAAGTCGAGGCTGGAGGCCATAATGCAATATGTAAATAGTCGCATACATCATGACCGGGCCGAAAATTCAAATTGAGCAGGCTCTGATTACTGTATTTCGGCTTTAGAAAGGGCCAAGAGTATGGAGTGACCCATATGCGCTCATTCAAGCCATGACCATGTCTAATACAACATGTTTCCTAACAGCAAGGAACGTTCTGTAGAATTAGATAGTGCAAGAGCAGCACGGAGACGCCTAGCTGCTCATGAACACACTGATGATTTTGGATGATCACAGCAGAGGCTTAAATTGCAAATTCACCAAGCATCCGAACTTTGGCCCACAGGCCCTTTTAGAATTAACTTTGATATACAAGTCTGGTGAGTGACTCAATTGTTACAGGGACCAGCAGCATGCATACAATGGGAGGGCAATTTGGGGAAAAAACATATTCATGGGATTAGGTGAGGATGACATTTATGTACAAATCAAAGCTTACATTTACATTTCCACAAGACCCTATGAGTTAAAATTAAACTTGTAGACATGTTTGCCGGCCAATAAAATACATGATTAGGAAAAACATATAATAAAATTTCAAATCGAATTGAATGGTATAGCGAACAGCTGTGAGGTCATGGGCAAACTTGGTACCTGTCCGCTTGCATCAATGTGCCAAGTCGATTGACAAACTCAGGCCTATGGGGTCTATCAGCAAGAAAGTCAGTTCCTGTACAGCAGAGACCAACTCAGCTGGAGAGTTTTATAGGCGTTGGCCAGTCCGGGTTCAAGGAAGGTTTGAGGATAATGGATAGTAGATCAAATATTGGGCCATAAAGCCATTAAAGGCCATTATGAGAGTTTTGCATCAAATATGTAGCAGAGAATTCAACCAACCCTGGAATTAAAAAGCTTCCGGCCCAGTGGCGGCCTGTTTGAAGTGCAGAAAGACTTGGGTTTTTCACCAGTGTCGTAGTCCAACGTGCCATGACAGCTGGCATAAACAAATTAAGCGCGGTTCTGCCTTGTTTACAATGGGCAAGATGAATTTTGTGCGATGAAAATGTCAATTTCGTAGGCTTATATGCAAAAAACATTGAGGGATTTTGAATTATATGACGATTCCTCTTAATATAAAAACCATAATAAGCCTATTAAATTTCGGTTTAGAGCATAGGTTAACATTGTTAGAATAACCCTTGCATCAAGCTGTTAGGATTTGCCGGCCAAAAGGGTCATGTTCTTTAGGATGTCAAGATTAGCTGACCACAAGCTACATTTACATGATAGCGTACCGTTTCACCGAGTTAGAAGTATTGAGGCGCGGTATGCAAGCCTGCATTCCAGACTTGACCCAAGACAGCCAAGAGTCTAGAAGGTTGTTTAGACAAGAGTAAAGGTAGGTCACTAATTTGACGGGCAGTGACCCTCACAAGCTCATGTTGAATTGAGCCATGTGGTAGGCACGAAGTGGACACCATAAATGGCTCAGGGCAGCATGTTCAAGCTATGTAAGCAAATTTTGGATGATGGTATTGCTTTACCAATGGAAATTGATAAAGGCGTCTATGGATTTACCCAACGCTGTCGCAGCCTAACAGAACTTGAAATGATCATTGTAATCCATGAGTGTTAGGTCTAGGAATCCAAAGCCATACATGTGATGGCTAGTAGCCAGCCGCATTACCAGACACTCAATAACCCTTTGTGAGTTAGGTTGAAGCCCAATTGTGCTCGTGAAACTCAGAGTGATGGTCACAAAGGGTTGAAAATCAACTGACAAGGTTTCAGGACTACCTTTAAACGTAATGTCAAGCTGAGTGTACAGATGAAGGCCTAAGAATTTTAATTAAACGCCACATATACTCCAAGAGTGGTTAGACAAAATTAAACTGATAGTTGTCCCAATAAGTGACAATCATAATCCAAAAGTTAAATTAGATGGCTTCCACAAGCTGGTGATGGAATGTATAGCTGTGATAACATATGATTATCAAATAGGCTAAGCTCAATGAAGCTGAAAATTACAAAGCAATAGCGCTTGCCCACACCGCTTTTTGCCGGCTAACATAGAGTGATCAAAGGTCAGCTCGGCCATGCCTAACTTTGCCAAATAGCACTGACACAATAATGATCTGCCAGTGGATATAGTCAGAGACGTTTGGAGCCATGGTCACGGGCCAATTAGCCTATACATACCAATGAGACGTTTGACAATTTTGGCCTATACTATGGCTGCCCATTAATCAGTACATGGAAATACCACTCACAGATCTTCGTCGTAATCACGATTGCAATTGAGACGTAGTTTGAATAAAACATTCAACAATCTATCATAGTCATGAAATCCAAACATGGATGAATGGTGTCTAAGCATTAACTTGAAAATTGGCCAACTACAATGCTGCCTGCTACCAAGAAGTTACTTGCCTCTGTCTGGGTGTAATGAAATTAGATTGACTATGCATACAATGTGTGCTATAAATTGCACAAAACTGGCCACTCCTTAGGATGAGGCATTGTGTCAGAATGGCGTGCATTCTTCATCTAGTTAAAAACCCATATAGGTAAGCGGAAAAAAGGGGGATTACAATGATTGGCACCCTAAAACCATATTGGATTTCAATAGGGTGTTTATCGCGCAGCCAAGAGTACCAGAGTCCTCCTATGTCCTCTCCTCTTCTCCCCAGTACACGTCATAGTACAAACAGGTTATTTCCTGTTACCAGCAGCAGGGGCGCCACGAGTAAGGCGGGAGTTTGACATATGGAGGCGTTCAGGGCAGAGCCCTCATCATGCTCATAAAGTTTGAAGATGTTTGGATAAAGTATGTGGACGTGAGAGCCATTCAAAATGTCATGGCAAATTCACCAAGCGCCACCGAACTTTGGCGAGCCACAGAGGCCACGCCCTTTAACTTAGAGAAAAGCCTTTGATAACTTTTGATCATCATGGTCTTGAGGTGAGGTCCACCAGATATGAAGTTGATCGGGTGAAATCCCTAGCACGAGTTCATCCGCATACCAATGGTGGAAAGCAGTGAAATTTGGCGCCAAAAACAAAATGGCCGACTTCCTGCTAGGTTGAGGTCATGGTGTCAAGAGACTTTTTGTGCGTCAGGAAGTGTTCTTTATGTGTACCGATTTTCATCTTCGTACTCCAAAAAACCCATATGGAGAGGGTATTTTAAATATTCAAGGGGGCGCCGTTGAGCCATTTTGCCCCTTAATTACAAAAACCCCATCAGAGTCTAGGACCAGCCCCCAAGAACGTGTGTATGAATTTTTAGGATCATAGGAGGTGGTTAAGGTCATTACAAATCAAAGCGTAATTTCACGGCGAGGATGCGTCAGTTGCGCGCGCCGCCACACAGAAAGCCATTGCACCCAGCTTCACGGCCTTTATAATGTAGCTTCACCAAGTAGTTGGGAAGGTTGTAGAGCAGAAACCAAGCCGATGGTGTCAACTATTAAGGAGCAGTACACTTCAGAGTAAAAATAGGTCATTTCCTGTTACCAGCAGGGGACGCCACGAGTAAGGCGGGAGTTTGACATATGGAGGCGTTCAGGGCAGAGCCCTGATCAAGCTCATGAAGTTTGAAGATGTTTGGATAAAGTATGTGGACGTGAGAGCCATTCAAAATGTCATGGAAAATTCACCAAGCGCCACCAAACTTTGGCGGGCCACAGAGGCCACGCCCTTTAACTTAGAGAAAAGCCTTTGATAACTTTTGATCATCATGGTCTTGAGGTGAGGTCCACCAAATATGAAGTGGATCAGGTGAAATCCCTAGCACGAGTTCGATCCGCATACCAATGGTGTAATTCGCCAAAATCGCCAACTTCCGACCACAATGGCGGACTTCCTGTTGGGTTGAGGTCATGGTGTCAAGAGACTTTTGGTGTGTCTCGGTATGATCAACATGTGTACCAATTTTCATGCACCTATGACAAACTAAGCCCAATGGGAGGGGGGTTTTGAAAATTTCAAGGGGGGGCGCTGTGGAGCCATTTTGCCCCCATTTACAACGACCACAAAATATCAAATTTTTCACCAGACCTGATGAGTGTGCAAAATTTCAGGCGTTTTTAGAGCATGGGAAGGGGTTGAAAAATGCAGTTGTTTGGGAGGAATAATAATAATAATAATAAACATTAATTACAATAATAATAACCACTCGGTGCTCGGGCCCTAATAATAATAATAATAATAATAATAAACATTACAAAACAATAGGGCTCGGTGCTCGGGCCCTAATTAAAGCTGCAAGCAGCGATGACGGGCCCCTCGCACCCCTTGCGACCCTGCGGGAGTCGCAGCCGGCGCAGCCAAGAGTACCAGAGTCCTCCTATGTCCTCCTCCTCTTCCCAGTACCGTCATAGTACAAACAGGTTATTTCATAGTTACCAGCAAACAGGTTATTTCCTGTTAGGCAGCAGAGCCCTCATCATGCTCATGAAGTTTGAAGATGTTTGGATAAAGTATGTGGATGGAGTTTGACATATGGCAAAGCCGCCAATCGAACTTTGGCGAGCCACAGAGGCCACGCCCTTTAACTTAGAGAAAAGTCCCTCATAACTTTTGATCATCATGGTCTTGAGGTGAGGTTGACCAGATATGAAGTTGATGGATAACGAGTTCATCCGCATACCAATGGTGGAAAGCACTCAAATTTAGCCGCCTAAAAAAATAGGTCATTTCCTGTTACCAGCACGGGACGCCACGAGTAAGGCGGGAGTTTGACATATGGAGGCGTTCAGGGCAGAGCCCTGATCATGCTCATGAAGTTTGAAGATGTTTGGATAAAGTATGTGGACGTGAGAGCCATTCAAAATGTCATGGCAAATTCACCAAAGCGCCACCAAACTTTGGCGGGCCACAGAGGCCACGCCCTTTAACTTAGAGAAAAGCCTTTAATAACTTTTGATCATCATGGTCTTGAGGTGAGGTCCACCAGATATGAAGTTGATCGGGTGAAATCCCTAACACGAGTTAAATCCGCATACCAATGGTGGAAAGCACTCAAATTTGGCCGCCAAAAAACAAAATGGCCGACTTCCTGCTAGGTTGAGGTCATGGTGTCAAGAGACTTTTTGTGCGTCAGGAAGTGTTCTTTATGTGTACCGATTTTCATCTTCGTACTCCAAAAAAACCCATATGGAGAGGGGTATTTTAAATATTCAAGGGGCGCCGTTGAGCCATTTTGCCCCCCCTTAATTACAAAAACCCCATCAGAGTCTAGGACCAGCCCCCAAGAACGTGTGTATGAATTTTTAGGATCATAGGAGGTGGTTAAGGTCATTACAAATCAAAGCGTAATTTCACGGCGAGGATCGTCAGTTGTCGCGCCGCCACACAGATGCCATTGCACCCAGCTTCACGGCCTTTATAATGTAGCTTCACCAAGTAGTTGGGAAGGTTGTAGAGCAGAAACCAAGCCGATGGTGTCAACTATTAAGGAGCAGTACACTTCAGAGTAAAAATAGGTCATTTCCTGTTACCAGCAGGGGACGCCATGAGTAAGGCGGGAGTTTGACATATGGAGGCGTTCAGGGCAGAGCCCTGATCATGCTCATGAAGTTTGAAGATGTTTGGATAAAGTATGTGGACGTGAGAGCCATTCAAAATGTCATGGCAAATTCACCAAGCGCCACCAAACTTTGGCGGGCCACAGAGGCCACGCCCTTTAACTTAGAGAAAAGCCTTTGATAACTTTTGATCATCATGGTCTTGAGGTGAGGTACACCAAATATGAAGTGGATCAGGTGAAATCCCTAGCACGAGTTCGTCCGCATACCAATGGTGTATTTCGCCAAAATTGCCAACTTCCGACCACAATGGCGGACTTCCTGTTGGGTTGAGGTCATGGTGTCAAGAGACTTTTTGGTGTGTCTCGGTATGATCAACATGTGTACCAATTTTCATGCACCTATGACAAACTAAGCCCAATGGGAGGGGGTTTTGAAAATTTCAAGGGGCGCTCTTGAGCCATTTGGCCCCCCATTTACAACGACCACAAAATATCAAATTTTTCACCAGACCTGATGAGTGTGCAAAATTTCAGGCGTTTTAGAGCATGGGAAGGGGTTGAAAAATGCAGTTGTTTGGGAGGACAAATAATAATAATAATAATAATAATAAACATTAGAATTACAATAGGGCCTTCGCACCACTCGGTGCTCGGGCCCTAATAATAATAAACATTAGAATTACAATAGGGCCTTCAAGCACCACTCGGTGCTCGGGCCCCCTAATTAAAGCTGCAAGCAGCGATGACAGACCCCTCGCCCCTTGCGACCAGCGAGTGGAGTCGCAGCTTGGCGCAGCCAAGAGTACCAGAGTCCTCCTATGTCCTCTCCTCTTCTCCCCAGTACACGTCATAGTACAAACAGGTTATTTCCTGTTACCAGCAGGGGGCGCCACGAGTAAGGCGGGAGTTTGACATATGGAGCCGTTCAGGGCAGAGCCCTCATCATGCTCATAACGTTTGAAGATGTTTGGATAAAGTATGTGGACGTGAGAGCCATTCAAAATGTCATGGCAAATTCACCAAAGCGCCACGAACTTTGGCGAGCCACAGAGGCCACGCCCTTTAACTTAGAGAAAAGCCTTTGATAACTTTTGATCATCATGGTCTTGACGTGAGGTCCACCAGATATGAAGTTGATCGGGTGAAATCCCTAACACGAGTTAAATCCGCATACCAATGGTGGAAAGCAGTGAAATTTGGCTGCCAAAAACAAAATGGCCGACTTCCTGCTAGGTTGAGGTCATGGTGTCAAGAGACTTTTTGTGCGTCAGGAAGTGTTCTTTATGTGTACCGATTTTCATCTTCGTACTCCAAAAAACCCATATGGAGAGGGGTATTTTAAATATTCAAGGGGGCGCAGTTGAGCCATTTTGCCCCCCTTAATTACAAAAACCCCATCAGAGTCTAGGACCAGCCCCAAGAATGTGTGTATGAATTTTTAGGATCATAGGAGGTGGTTAAGGTCATTACAAATCCAAGCGTAATTTCACGGCGAGGATCGTCAGTTGCCGCGCCGCCACACGGATGCCATTGCACCCAGCTTCACGGCCTTTATAATGTAGCTTCACCAAGTAGTTGGGAAGGTTGTAGAGCAGAAAGGAAGCCGATGGTTTCAACTATTAAGGAGCAGTACACTTCAGAGTAAAAATAGGTCATTTCCTGTTACCAGCAGGGGACGCCACGAGTAAGGCGGGAGTTTGACATATGGAGGTGTTCAGGGCAGAGCCCTGATCATGCTCATGAAGTTTGAAGATGTTTGGATAAAGTATGTGGACGTGAGAGCCATTCAAAATGTCATGGCAAATTCACCAAACGCCATCGAACTTTGGCGAACCACAGAGGCCACGCCCTTTAACTTAGAGAAAAGTCTCTTATAACTTTTGATCATCATGGTCTTGAGGTGAGGTCCACCAGATATGAAGTTGATCGGGTGAAATCCCTAGCACGAGTTCATCCGCATACCAATGGTGGAAAGCACTCAAATTTGGCCGCCAAAAACAAAATGGCCGACTTCCTGCTGGGTTGAGGTCATGGTGTCAAGAGACTTTTTTGTGCGTCTGGAAGTGTTCTTTATGTGTACCGATTTTCATCTTCATACTGACAAAAAAAACCCATATGGAGAGGGGTATTTTAAATTTTCAAGGGGGGCGCAGTTGAGCCACTTTGCCCCCTTAATTACAAAAACCCTATCAGAGTCTAGGAACAGCCTCCAAGAACGTGTGTATGAATTTTTTTATGATCATAGGAGGTCGTTAAGGTCATTACAAATCAAAGCGTAATTTCACGGCGAGGATGCGTCAGTTGCGGCGCCGCCACACAGATGCCATTGCACCCAGCTTCACGGCCTTTATAATGTAGCTTCACCAAGTAGTTGGGAAGGTTGTTGAGAGCAGAAACCAAGCCGATGGTGTCAACTATTAAGGAGCAGTACACTTCAGAGTAAAAATAGGTCATTTCCTGTTACCAGCAGGGGGCGCCACGAGTAAGGCGGGAGTTTGACATATGGAGGCATTCAGGGCAGAGCCCTGATCATGCTCATAAAGTTTGAAGATGTTTGGATAAAGTATGTGGACGTGAGAGCCATTCAAAATGTCATGGCAAATTCACCAAACTTTGAACTTTGGCGGCCACAGAGGCCACGCCCTTTAACTTAGAGAAAAGCCTTTAATAACTTTTGATCATCATGGTCTTGAGGTGAGGTCCACCAGATATGAAGCTGATCGGGTGAAATCCCTAGCACGAGTTCGTCCGCATACCAATGGTGGAAAGCACTCAAATTTGGCCGCCAAAAACAAAATGGCCGACTTCCTGCTGGGTTGAGGTCATGGTGTCAAGAGACTTTTTTGTGCGTCAGGAAGGGTTCTTTATGTGTACCGATTTTCATTTTCGTACTCCAAAAAAACCCATATGGAGAGGGGTATTTTAAATATTCAAGGGGGCGCCGTTGAGCCATTTTGCCCCCCCAATTACAAAAACCCCATCAGAGTCTAGGACCAGCCCCAAGAACGTGTGTATGAATTTTTAGGATCATAGGAGGTGGTTAAGGTCATTACAAATCCAAGCGTAATTTCACGGCGAGGATGCGTCAGTTGCAGCGCCGCCACACAGATGCCATTGCACCCAGCTTCACGGCCTTTATAATGTAGCTTCACCAAGTAGTTGGGAAGGTTGTAGAGCAGAAACCAAGCCGATGGTGTCAACTATTAAGGAGCAGTACACTTCAGAGTAAAAATAGGTCATTTCCTGTTACCAGCAGGGGACGCCACGAGAGTAAGGCGGGAGTTTGACATATGGAGGCGTTCAGGGCAGAGCCCTGATCAAGCTCATGAAGTTTGAAGATGTTTGGATAAAGTATGTGGACGTGAGAGCCATTCAAAATGTCATGGAAAATTCACCAAGCGCCACCAAACTTTGGCGGGCCACAGAGGCCACGCCCTTTAACTTAGAGAAAAGCCTTTGATAACTTTTGATCATCATGGTCTTGAGGTGAGGTCCACCAAATATGAAGTGGATCAGGTGAAATCCCTAGCACGAGTTCATCCGCATACCAATGGTGTATTTACGCCAAAAATCGCCAACTTCTGACCACAATGGCGGACTTCCTGTTGGGTTGAGGTCATGGTGTCAAGAGACTTTTGGTGTGTCTCGGTATGATCAACATGTGTACCAATTTTCATGCACCTATGACAAACTAAGCCCAATGGGAGGGGTTTTGAAAATTTCAAGGGGGCGCTCTTGAGCCATTTGCCCCCCCATTTACAACGACCACAAAATATCAAATTTTTCACCAGACCTGATGAGTGTGCAAAATTTCAGGCGTTTTAGAGCATGGGAAGGGGTTGAAAAATGCAGTTGTTTGGGAGGAATAATAATAATAATAATAATAATAATAATAATAATAATAAACATTACAAAAACAATAGGGCCTTAGGGCCGCACCACTCGGTGCTCGGGCCCTAATAATAAACATTAGAATTACAATAGGGCCCACACAGCACCACTCGGTGCTCACCCTAATTAAAGCTTCACAAGCAGCGATGATAATGAGCCCTCGCACCCAAGTAGTTGGGAAGGTTGGCGCAGCCAAGAGTACCAGAGTCCTCCTATGTCCTCTCCTCTTCTCCCCAGTACACGTCATAGTACAAACAGGTTATTTCCTGTTACCAGCAGGGGCGCCACGAGTAAGGCGGGAGTTTGACATATGGAGCCGTTCAGGGCAGAGCCCTCATCATGCTCATGAAGTTTGAAGATGTTTGGATAAAGTATGTGGACGTGAGAGCCATTCAAAATGTCATGGCAAATTCACCAAAGCGCCACGAACTTTGGCGAGCCACAGAGGCCACGCCCTTTAACTTAGAGAAAAGCCTTTGATAACTTTTGATCATCATGGTCTTGAGGTGAGGTCCACCAGATATGAAGTTGATCGGGTGAAATCCCTAGCACGAGTTAAATCCGCATACCAATGGTGGAAAGCAGTGAAATTTGGCCGCCAAAAACAACATGGCCGACTTCCTGCTAGGTTGAGGTCATGGTGTCAAGAGACTTTTTTGTGCGTCAGGAAGTGTTCTTTATGTGTACCGATTTTCATCTTCGTACTCCAAAAAACCCATATGGAGAGGGGTATTTTAAATATTCAAGGGGCGCCGTTGAGCCATTTTGCCCCCTTAATTACAAAAACCCCATCAGAGTCTAGGACCAGCCCCCAAGAACGTGTGTATGAATTTTTAGGATCATAGGAGGTGGTTAAGGTCATTACAAATCCAAGCGTAATTTCACGGCGAGGATGCGTCAGTTGCCGCGCCGCCACACAGATGCCATTGCACCCAGCTTCACGGCCTTTATAATGTAGCTTCACCAAGTAGTTGGGAAGGTTGTAGAGCAGAAACCAAGCCGATGGTGTCAACTATTAAGGAGCAGTACACTTCAGAGTAAAAATAGGTCATTTCCTGTTACCAGCAGGGGGCGCCACGAGTAAGGCGGGAGTTTGACATATGGAGGCGTTCAGGGCAGAGCCCTGATCAAGCTCATGAAGTTTGAAGATGTTTGGATAAAGTATGTGGACGTGAGAGCCATTCAAAATGTCATGGAAAATTCACCAAAGCGCCACCAAACTTTGGCGGGCCACAGAGGCCACGCCCTTTAACTTAGAGAAAAGCCTTTGATAACTTTTGATCATCATGGTCTTGAGGTGAGGTCCACCAAATATGAAGTGGATCAGGTGAAATCCCTAGCACGAGTTCGTCCGCATACCAATGGTGTATTTCGCCAAAATCGCCAACTTCCGACCACAATGGCGGACTTCCTGTTGGGTTGAGGTCATGGTGTCAAGAGACTTTTTGGTGTGTCTCGGTATGATCAACATGTGTACCAATTTTCATGCACCTATGACAAACTAAGCCCAATGGGAGGGGGTTTTTGAAAATTTCAAGGGGGCGCTGCGGAGCCATTTGGCCCCCCCCATTTACAACGACCACAAAATATCAAATTTTTCACCAGACCTGATGAGTGTGCAAAATTTCAGGCGTTTTAGAGCATGGGAAGGGGTTGAAAAATGCAGTTGTTTGGGAGGAATAATAATAATAATAATAATAATAATAATAATAATAATAAACATTACAAAAACAATAGGGCCTTCGCACCACTCGGTGCTCGGGCCCTAATAAACATTAGAATTACAATAGGGCCTTCGCACCACTCGGTGCTCGGGCCCTAATTAAAGCTGCAAGCAGCGATGACGGGCCCTCGCACCCCTTGCGACCCGCGGGAGTCGCAGCCGGCGCAGCCAAGAGTACCAGAGTCCTCCTATGTCCTCTCCTCTTCTCCCCAGTACACGTCATAGTACAAACAGGTTATTTCCTGTTACCAGCAGGGGGCGCCACGAGTAAGGCGGGAGTTTGACATATGGAGCCGTTCAGGGCAGAGCCCTCATCATGCTCATGAAGTTTGAAGATGTTTGGATAAAGTATGTGGACGTGAGAGCCATTCAAAATGTCATGGCAAATTCACCAAACGCCACCGAACTTTGGCGAGCCACAGAGGCCACGCCCTTTAACTTAGAGAAAAGCCTTTGATAACTTTTGATCATCATGGTCTTGAGGTGAGGTCCACCAGATATGAAGTTGATCGGGTGAAATCCCTAGCACGAGTTAAATCCGCATACCAATGGTGGAAAGCACTGAAATTTGGCCGCCAAAAACAACATGGCCGACTTCCTGCTAGGTTGAGGTCATGGTGTCAAGAGACTTTTTGTGCGTCAGGAAGTGTTCTTTATGTGTACCGATTTTCATCTTCGTACTCCAAAAAACCCATATGGAGAGGGGTATTTTAAATATTCAAGGGGCGCCGTTGAGCCATTTTGCCCCCCCAATTACAAAAACCCCATCAGAGTCTAGGACCAGCCCCAAGAACGTGTGTATGAATTTTTAGGATCATAGGAGGTGGTTAAGGTCATTACAAATCAAAGCGTAATTTCACGGCGAGGGATCGTCAGTTGCGGCGCCGCCACACAGATGCCATTGCACCCAGCTTCACGGCCTTTATAATGTAGCTTCACCAAGTAGTTGGGAAGGTTGTAGAGCAGAAACCAAGCCGATGGTGTCAACTATTAAGGAGCAGTACACTTCAGAGTAAAAATAGGTCATTTCCTGTTACCAGCAGGGGACGCCACGAGTAAGGCGGGAGTTTGACATATGGAGGCGTTCAGGGCAGAGCCCTGATCATGCTCATAAAGTTTGAAGATGTTTGGATAAAGTATGTGGACGTGAGAGCCATTCAAAATGTCATGGCAAATTCACCAAACGCCACCAAACTTTGGCGGGCCACAGAGGCCACGCCCTTTAACTTAGAGAAAAGCTTTTAATAACTTTTGATCATCATGGTCTTGAGGTGAGGTCCACCAAATATGAAGTGGCTCAGGTGAAATCCCTAGCACGAGTTCGTCCGCATACCAATGGTGTAATTCGCCAAAATCGCCAACTTCCGACCACAATGGCGGACTTCCTGTTGGGTTGAGGTCATGGTGTCAAGAGACTTTTTGGTGTGTCTCGGTATGATCAACATGTGTACCAATTTTCATGCACCTATGACAAACTAAGCCCAATGGGAGGGGGTTTTTGAAAATTTCAAGGGGGCGCTGCGGAGCCATTTTGCCCCCCCCATTTACAACGACCACAAAATATCAAATTTTTCACCAGACCTGATGAGTGTGCAAAATTTCAGGCGTTTTAGAGCATGGGAAGGGGTTGAAAAATGCAGTTGTTTGGGAGGAATAATAATAATAATAATAATAATAATAATAATAATAATAATAAACATTACAAAAACAATAGGGCCTTCGCACCACTCGGTGCTCGGGCCCTAATAAACATTAGAATTACAATAGGGCCTTCGCACCACTCGGTGCTCGGGCCCTAATTAAAGCTGCAAGCAGCGATGACGAGACCCCTCGCACCCCTTGCGACCAGCTGGAGTCGCGCAGCCGGCGCAGCCAAGAGTACCAGAGTCCTCCTATGTCCTCTCCTCTTCTCCCCAGTACACGTCATAGTACAAACAGGTTATTTCCTGTTACCAGCAGCAGGGCGCCACGAGTAAGGCGGGAGTTTGACATATGGAGCCGTTCAGGGCAGAGCCCTCATCATGCTCATGAAGTTTGAAGATGTTTGGATAAAGTATGTGGACGTGAGAGCCATTCAAAATGTCATGGCAAATTCACCAAAGCGCCACCGAACTTTGGCGAGCCACAGAGGCCACGCCCTTTAACTTAGAGAAAAGCCTTTGATAACTTTTGATCATCATGGTCTTGAGGTGAGGTCCACCAGATATGAAGTTGATCGGGTGAAATCCCTAGCACGAGTTCGATCCGCATACCAATGGTGGAAAGCACTGAAATTTGGCCGCCAAAAACAACATGGCCGACTTCCTGCTAGGTTGAGGTCATGGTGTCAAGAGACTTTTGTGCGTCAGGAAGTGTTCTTTATGTGTACCGATTTTCATCTTCGTACTCCAAAAAACCCATATGGAGAGGGGTATTTTAAATATTCAAGGGGCGCCGTTGAGCCATTTTGCCCCCCCAATTACAAAAACCCCATCAGAGTCTAGGACCAGCCCCCAAGAACGTGTGTATGAATTTTTAGGATCATAGGAGGTGGTTAAGGTCATTACAAATCCAAAGCGTAATTTCACGGCGAGGATCGTCAGTTGCCGCGCGCCGCCACACAGATGCCATTGCACCCAGCTTCACGGCCTTTATAATGTAGCTTCACCAAGTAGTTGGGAAGGTTGTAGAGCAGAAACCAAGCCGATGGTGTCAACTATTAAGGAGCAGTACACTTCAGAGTAAAAATAGGTCATTTCCTGTTACCAGCAGGGGACGCCACGAGTAAGGTGGGAGTTTGACATATGGAGGCGTTCAGGGCAGAGCCCTGATCATGCTCATAAAGTTTGAAGATGTTTGGATAAAGTATGTGGACGTGAGAGCCATTCAAAATGTCATGGCAAATTCACCAAACGCCACCAAACTTTGGCGGGCCACAGAGGCCACGCCCTTTAACTTAGAGAAAACTCTGTGATAACTTTTGATCATCATGGTCTTGAGGTGAGGTCCACCAAATATGAAGTGGATCGGGTGAAATCCCTAGCACGAGTTCGTCCGCATACCAATGGTGTAATTCGCCAAAATCGCCAACTTCCGACCACAATGGCGGTCTTCCTGTTGGGTTGAGGTCATGGTGTCAAGAGACTTTTTGGTGTGTCTCGGTATGATCAACATGTGTACCAATTTTCATGCACCTATGACAAACTAAGCCCAATGGGAGGGGGGTTTTGAAAATTTCAAGGGGGCCTGGAGCCATTTGGCCCCCCCCATTTACAACGACCACAAAATATCAAATTTTTCACCAGACCTGATGAGTGTGCAAAATTTCAGGCGTTTTAGAGCATGGGAAGGGGTTGAAAAATGCAGTTGTTTGGGAGGACAAATAATAATAATAATAAACATTAGAATTACAATAGGGCCTTCGCACCACTCGGTGCTCGGGCCCTAATAATAAACATTAGAATTACAATAGGGCCTTCGCACCACTCGGTGCTCGGGCCCTAATAATAATAATAATAATAATAAACATTACAAAAACAATAGGGCCTTCGCACCACTCGGTGCTCGGGCCCTAATAATAATTAAAGCTGCAA
Source organism: Toxotes chatareus (assembly GCA_016801885.1). Classification (NCBI taxonomy): domain Eukaryota; kingdom Metazoa; phylum Chordata; class Actinopteri; family Toxotidae; genus Toxotes; species Toxotes chatareus. The sequence goes on along the minus strand of JAFBJY010000232.1, from coordinate 33,507 downwards.
GCAGCGATGACGGGCCCTCGCACCCCTTGCGACCTGCGGGAGTCGCAGCCGGCGCAGCCAAGAGTACCAGAGTCCTCCTATGTCCTCCCCTCTTCTCCCCAGTACACGTCATAGTACAAACAGGTTATTTCCTGTTACCAGCAGGGGGCGCCACGAGTAAGGCGGGAGTTTGACATATGGAGCCGTTCAGGGCAGAGCCCTCATCATGCTCATGAAGTTTGAAGATGTTTGGATAAAGTATGTGGACGTGAGAGCCATTCAAAATGTCATGGCAAATTCACCAAACGCCACCAAACTTTGGCGAGCCACAGAGGCCACGCCCTTTAACTTAGAGAAAAGCCTTTGATAACTTTTGATCATCATGGTCTTGAGGTGAGGTCCACCAGATATGAAGTTGATCGGGTGAAATCCCTAGCACGAGTTCGTCCGCATACCAATGGTGGAAAGCACTGAAAGTTGGCCGCCAAAAACAAAATGGCCGACTTCCTGTTAGGTTGAGGTCATGGTGTCAAGAGACTTTTTGTGCGTCAGGAAGTGTTCTTTATGTGTACCGATTTTCATCTTCGTACTCCAAAAAACCCATATGGAGAGGGGTATTTTAAATCTTCAAGGGGCGCCGTTGAGCCATTTTGCCCCCCCCAATTACAAAAACCCCATCAGAGTCTAGGACCAGCCCCAAGAACGTGTGTATGAATTTTTAGGATCATAGGAGGTGGTTAAGGTCATTACAAATCAAAGCGTAATTTCACGGCGAGGATCGTCAGTTGCGGCGCCGCCACACAGATGCCATTGCACCCAGCTTCACGGCCTTTATAATGTAGCTTCACCAAGTAGTTGGGAAGGTTGTAGAGCAGAAACCAAGCCGATGGTGTCAACTATTAAGGAGCAGTACACTTCAGAGTAAAAATAGGTCATTTCCTGTTACCAGCAGGGGACGCCACGAGTAAAGGCGGGAGTTTGACATATGGAGGCGTTCAGGGCAGAGCCCTGATCAAGCTCATGAAGTTTGAAGATGTTTGGATAAAGTATGTGGACGTGAGAGCCATTCAAAATGTCATGGAAAATTCACCAAACGCCACCAAACTTTGGCGGGCCACAGAGGCCACGCCCTTTAACTTAGAGAAAAGCCTTTGATAACTTTTGATCATCATGGTCTTGAGGTGAGGTCCACCAAATATGAAGTGGATCAGGTGAAATCCCTAGCACGAGTTCGTCCGCATACCAATGGTGTATTTCGCCAAAATCGCCAACTTCCGACCACAATGGCGGACTTCCTGTTGGGTTGAGGTCATGGTGTCAAGAGACTTTTTGGTGTGTCTCGGTATGATCAACATGTGTACCAATTTTCATGCACCTATGACAAACTAAGCCCAATGGGAGGGGGGTTTTGAAAATTTCAAGGGGGCGCTGCGGAGCCATTTGGCCCCCCCCATTTACAACGACCACAAAATATCAAATTTTTCACCAGACCTGATGAGTGTGCAAAATTTCAGGCGTTTTAGAGCATGGGAAGGGGTTGAAAAATGCAGTTGTTTGGGAGGAATAATAATAATAATAATAATAATAATAATAATAATAATAATAATAATAATAATAATAATAATAATAAACATTACAAAAACAATAGGGCCTTCGCACCACTCGGTGCTCGGGCCCTAATAATAAACATTAGAAAAACAATAGGGCCTTCGCACCACTCGGTGCTCGGGCCCTAATAATAAACATTAGAATTACAATAGGGCCTTCGCACCACTCGGTGCTCGGGCCCTAATAATAAACATTAGAATTACAATAGGGCCTTCGCACCACTCGGTGCTCGGGCCCTAATAATAAACATTAGAAAAACAATAGGGCCTTCGCACCACTCGGTGCTCGGGCCCTAATTAACCAAATGTGAATCAGGCCCATTTTCAATCTATACTGACTGATTAACAAAATGCTGATTTTATCTATTTAAAATTAAATCTACAGCAGTGAAGTCTGCAAAAACTGAAGGGGTCTGAATACTTCCTGTAGCCACTGTATGTCACTCACCTTAAGAGCAGAGTTTCATCTGCTGCTTCCTCTTCACATTCAGTGTTGTACAACAACATAACATTGAATCAAATTTAATTTAATTTAATCTCTTTTGACACTGCAAACAGAAAAAAAGTCCCTTTAATGACAAAGTTAAACAAATCTCAATAGTGTGATCTGAATTCATTATTAATATAAAACACAAAACACTCAGGACACATCTAAATCATCAGTGGTGAAGCCAGCTGGTTTGAAAAGTCACATAATTAGATAAATGGAGATCACCTGTGTGCAGCCAAGGGCTTTCAGGTGATTGTAGTATAAATACACCTGCATCTGAGTGAGCAGAGAAACTCTCCACCATGAAGACAGAACAACACTGAGTGTTTCTGAGAAAATGGGATTGAAAAGCAGAAATCAGTGACTGGATACAAGAGAATTTCCAAGTCACTGAACTTCCCTTGAAGAACAGTTAAACCAATCACTATGAAATGGAAGGAGTTTGACATGGTGACTGATGTTTGTCTCTCTGGAGCAGGCTGTTCTAAAAAAACTGACATGTCAGAGAAGAAAACACAAGCAGCTCCAAACAGTTTCACACCATGTTTGTACTTTCACACTCTGATATTAGCTTTGGTTTTTCTCTCTCTGTCTTGACCTTTTAACAACCTCCTGCAGCAGGTAGTGATGGCTGATCGAGGCATTGTTGAGGCTTCGACACATGATTCAAAAAAATGGTTCATTACCCGAGGCTTCAATGACACAGTGCTCAAGTAGGACATCTAGTGGTCAATAAAATGATGTGCAGTCAAGATGTGTCATTTATTGGCTCATGGATTGTTTGGGATTTGATTGTCCATGCACATTCTTGTTTGACTACCACACATGTTTGTATGGTTTCAAGCTGACACAATAAAATACAAATATTAATTATACATATTAAATACATAGGCTGCTATATTATTTGACACGTCTGATTGTTGTAGGAGACAGCAATATACTTGATAATTTGTGTTATGAATCGTAAGCTATCTTAAAACAAGTCTAAATAGTCCGTAGCTTAAAAGATGTGGAATACTGGGTGTTCAGTTGCCAGATGGCAAATGTGATCTCATTCCAAATGTCTGATTCATGAACTAAATAGCACGCAGCTCTGATGGGAATCAAACCCACGCTGCATTGTTGCAAGACAACTAAATCAATGACAGGGTTTCGATACCGAATGAAGCAGTAAAGTTGTTCATATGTCATAAATCATGTGATTTTTTCCAAACCAAAACACACACATCTCACTCAGAGTCTGACTGTCATGGAGCACTTTTCTGCCATCAGTGATGTCATTTCGGCAGCAATGTGGGCTGCTGTGTGAGTTTTCGGAAATGGCTTGGCCCCCAGAAGAAGAGTGGACAGCTGGTCATTTTTATTGACAAAATGGCAGGTGTGATGTGGCTCGTTCAGGCTGGATGGATGAACCCCGTCAAGGGCCAGTTGAAGCTGGGTTCAGGTCCGGCTGAGTCCCCACACCTTAATCTTATCTCTCTTAGGTTTTCGTCTTCTCAAAAAATTCTAAGTGTTCAAATCTTCGTCAGAGAAAAATGCACAGAGTCAATCAGGTGCCGGAGATCAGAGAGGTTGAGTCTAGAAAAGCTTTATTCTACAAACACATAGTCTACAAGCATGAGAAGTCCTGCAGGAGCATCTGAATTTCCCCAAGTGTACATCAGCTTTTATACGGTGGGCTGCACCTGTTTTGAAGGGCATGGCTGGGCGTATTCCTACGTTTGGGCATGTCCAATTCCATTTTCATTGATCATGGTCAGCCAGTTTTTATTGGAGTCAGGAGTTACCACATCTACTTTTGCCTCTTCAAATATACTCCAGGGCGGATTTTAACAGGTGTCCTCTCCACTCCACACTGAAGCCACCTGCTAACCCGGCCCTGACCCTGAGTCGTTATCTAATGGTGTCAGGGAGTTTCCTTGTTCATTTTTTAAAAATTGTCTCATCTCAGTTTTACTCCTGCAACTTTTAATAATAGTCCCTTCAAGGTTCAGTAGTGCTCGACAAAGAGTGGCACACAAAACAGCAGGTGTCGGACCTGGCAGGGAGAGATACACAGACAGCTGGTGTCTGACCTGGTAAACATCCCATGGAAATCCCCCGTATATCCCCATATTTCAGTGCACACACAGTGAAACAAAGTATAGATAGGTAAAGCATAGACAAGTTTGCAACAAACAACTTAAGACCCTGTCACCACAGGTGACAGCTAGATATGTGTCCATGTTGATGGAGGTCCACATATCTGATGTGAGGCTCACAGTCTTAACACCCTGGATCTCAGCTTTGGCCTCCTCCTTTTCCTCCTCATACTTGGCAATCACCATGTCCTTCAGAGCCTTCCTTGTTGGTAGAGTGTTTGTGGGGTCCAGCTTTGCCACAAACCCTTAAAAAACCAACATCCTCCACAAGAGTGAATTTTAACACTTTAAAATAACGATCATTCATAAGAAATTTATAAGCTATTAGTAGATAGTTAACTAATCATGAACAAAACATATTTGTAAATGATTATTAAATGGTTTATTACTCAAGTTACAAGACATTTATAAACTATTAGATATTGAACTAGTCATGAATAAACAATTTATATATATTTGTAAATGATTAGAAAACAATTTATAACTAAAGTTGTGCAACATGTATAGATGATTTAGATATTAAAAATGCTGTCAACATTTTATGCCGACATGAATTGCATTTAACCTTCCTTTGTAGTATATTTTTCTTTTAGGGACATCTGAATCGAAGATGGAGATAAAAGGCTTACAGCACCTGGTTCTTCTGAATTCAGACAAAACTGAGGTTATTTTGTTTGGTCCCAAACACCTCAGAAACAGTTTATCTAATCATATAGTTACTCTGGATGGCATTAATTTAGCCTCCAGTACGACTGTGAGGAACCTTGGAGTTATTTTTGATCAGGATCTGTCCTTTAACTCACATATAAAACAAGTCTCTAGGACCGCCTTCTTTCACCTGCGCAATATCAGTAAGATTAGGAACATTCTGTCGCAGAGTGATGCTGAAAAATTAGTCCATGCTTTTGTTACTTCTAGGCTGGACTACTGTAATTCCCTATTATCAGGATGTCCAGTTAACTCTCTAAAAAGCATCCAGCTGATCCAAAATGCTGCAGCGAGAGTACTGACTGGAATTAGCAAGAGAGATCACATTACTCCTGTACTAACTTCTCTTCATTGGCTTCCTGTAAAATCCAGAATTGATTTTAAAATCCTTCTCCTTACATATAAGGCCCTCAACGGCCAGGCTCCTTCATATCTCAAAGAGCTGATAGTACCATATCATCCTAACAGATTGCTTCGTTCCCAGAATGCAGGTTTGCTTATGGTTCCCAAAATCTCTAAAAGTAGAATGGGAGGCCGAGCCTTTAGCTATCAGGCCCCTCTCCTATGGAACCAACTGCCAGTTTGGGTTCGGGAAGCAGACACCCTCTCTAATTTTAAAACGAAGTGTCATGAGGCAGCCCGGCTGCCCCTGGGATTGTTCTCTTTTCTTTCTGTGTTTGTGTGGGGTGTGTTCTTTGGTGTGGGTGTGTTCACAGGTGTGGATTCCAGGGCAGCTCCTCACCTACAACCTGAGTGCACACACCTGTGCGCAATCTGGGCGTGATTACTCCACACTCCAGACTATAAGAGGCTCGGCGTTCATATTGACCATCGCCAGATCGTTCCGTCATCTCCAGTGGCGACTTACCTCTGTGCTACGCTATTAGATCTTTTGCTGATTACTTACCTACTGTGTTTCCTTGCTCCAGACCATACTAACCTCCGTGTCCTCTCCTCTGCTGCAGAATCCTCCGGTTTATTCCACGAGCTCACTCACCACCATCCTTGCTGACGTTTTTCCTCGGCCCTGGAATCCACCTGCTGCCATTTTGTCACCTCTTTTGTTTGTTGTTTCTTTTTTGGATTAAAGACTGTTAACACCGCACTCCGGTCTGCTTTTGAGTCCTGCCCTAATTCTGAGACTGAGCCTAACACGAAGCTTAAAACCTTCTTGTTTGATAAAGCTTATAATTAGTTGTAGTTACAGTCCTAGTTATTTAAACTTATAGTTAGTCACAATTATCTCTATAGACACTGTTACAGTTAAGGATATAGCCCTTAGTAGGGCTGGCTCAGGCAACTGAATCATCCCCTAGTTATGCTGCTATAGGCCTAGGCTGCTGGGGGACATCCCAGGATTTACTGTGCACTTCTTCTTCTTTCTCTTTCTCTCCTCAGACCCACTCTCAAATTTATTAGCCTTTATTACATGAGGACTCTGTGTCCTCTCTGTCCCGTAGTCCTGTGTTTGTTTCTCTCTGGTCTCTCTTTCTCTGTACCTTACTGCAGGTACCTCTGGCTCCGGAGCTGCATGTCCTATGGTCCTGGCTCCACCCACCTGCTGCTGTTTATTGTTTACAATGATCGATTTCTAACATGTTTAATGTTCTGTTCTGCTACAGATAAATATTTGATTAATATTCTTTGCAAACTGTAATGTAAATAATTACCAGTCATGACAGCTTTTTGCCTCCGTGCTCTGTTTCATAATTCTAATCTGCCGAGCACACATTATCCAATAACTGTCCACTAACTGTAATGTAAATACTGACCCACATTGTCTGTATTATGCTGCATGTCCTTCTCCCCCTCTCCTCCATTCCTAGCTGTCCTATCTTCCTCCTTTTCCTCCTTTCACCCAGCCCGGCCATCGGCAGGAGGGTCCCCCATCTGAGCCAGGTTCTGCTCAAGGTTTCTTCCTGTTAAAAGGGAGTTTTCCTTGCCACTGTCGCCTTAAGTGCTTGCTCTGGGGTCAGGCTCTGGGTCTCTGTAAAGCGCTTTGAGACAATTTTGATTGTGGAAGGCGCTATATAAATAAAATTGAATTGAATTGAATTGAATTGAATTGGTATTCCCAGGCGGTCTCTCATCCAAGTACAAACCAGGCTCTACCCTGTTCTCCTTTTTCCAGGTAAGATGGAAATATTTAAAACAGCTACTTTTTGTGTGTGTGCCCAAACACTTTTGGGCTGAACATCAAGTTAACAAACAAATTATCTGAACAAAACATTTCACAAAATGAACTAAACTAAACACTGACGTGAACTACTAACATGTACTGACTTACTGAAAACCTTGGAAGTGATCTGGACTTTCCTGTGGTTTCCTCTTGTCCTTTTAACAGCAGTAGCTCCTCCCTTTCCTGTCAATAATTGTGCAGAAATATCTGAGTGGTTCTTTCTTCCTAAATCATGAGCAAGTCCTCCAAAAACCAGCTCTTCATACATCTGTTGAATATGCCCAAATCCCAGTGAAAAAGAAACTGCTTTCATGATACCAGATAAACAATAAACTATTGTCAATGGGAACAAAAAACTATAATTGGATTAATAATAATAATAATAATTGGATTTAGAGTTATGATTAGATAATTGCCTACCAATCACAGGTAGATTATGTTATATAAATCAGCTTTTTTAAAGTTTCACGCTTTTCCAAGAATAAAATCTTAGAATAATATACTCTCACCAAAAATCAGTAATTGATAAAATATCCCTGTAATGATCCTGGACCTGTTACTACATAATTAGAGAAGGTACTTTAAAGACTGTTTCAATTCCAGAAGGCTTGTTTTTCCAGAAGATTGCTCGCCCTGTGATACCCTTCTAAAATGCAGTAGCCTAAACATCCTAGCTCTTCACATCCAGATGAACACTAACACGTGCACTGGGCCAGTTTCATACAGTGTGTTGCTCTGCAGCCCGCAGAGTCCCCCTCACCGCCATATACGATGAGGGACAAGAGTGAAAATGTGAAATTTGACATCAAAACATGAGATTCCATTCTTTTGATGGTACAGAGGAAGTCATCATAAGACAGTAACAAAGTCATTAATTCTTGACCTGCCAGTGGTTCCAGTCTGTACAACCTCATGCTGTGCAGCCAAAATTTGTTCAAATCTCCAGAGCATTATTTTAAATTCTAATGGAGATCCTAAAGTTTCCAAAGATACCATATATTGAGTTTGAATAGGATATGTCAAGATGAATTTTGGGAAAAGACATCCAAAATAAGGTGTAAACAAATAACTCAGACATTATGAAATTTCAAACTTGCCTTGCTAGAAAGTGGGTTAAAGGCTTGTCTTCTGTTTGTGACCTCTTTTAGCTGGAAATCAATGATCATTTGAATAATGGGAGCGGCAGGGAAGTCCATGCATATGATTCCAAGGCGCTGGTTCAGGTCTGTCTTGGCCCTCAGGTAGTCGTACAGTTGTGCATTGATGCGCTGAGCGATGGCTCTGGGGTATGCAAACACGCCAGCTCCACTGCTGTAGGTGAGAAAGATCTGGGCCATGTTTCCTGCAGGTGCAGCTTCCAGGTGTTCGCTCTGCCACTTTTTTCTTCCACGTGCAGAAGTGTGGGAACCTGCAGGGAACAGCAAATTTTTAATCACCCAAAAGCATTTTATAATCATCTCCAGCTACTCAGATCTTGCAAAAGATCTGGACCAACACAATATTTCTAAATGTATTGAGTCACTTCTCTTTTCTGAGATTAGATAATTCAGGTCTATCATATGAAAATTCAATAAAGAGCATTATTCAAAAATAAATAAATAAATAAATAGGCAATTTAAGTAAATTCTGAAAATATTTTAAGAATCATAACTTTTCATACCCTCCAGTTGTCTGCTATGTCCATGGATCCATAGTGCATCCCCGAGTCTGGCCCTGGAAAGTCTTGCAGGATGATGAGCTTCCCTCGGGCCTCTCCCATGGTTGGCACGAGCCGGCTGTGCCACAGCAGGTCCCAGTGAACATAGTGATGTATGTGGTCCACCATGGCACTGTAGATGTCATAGGTCTCACTGAACTCCTCCTTCACATGCATTAGCACAGTCTCATTGGGATACTCCTGCAGGAAGTCAGCCACACTCTCCAGCACATCACCAAAATGTGCCCGCTGATATGACACCCCATGATGGATGGTGAGGTTCCCATTGACGTGACGCACACGGATGTCCAGAAAGCGGACACCTGCTTTGAGCTGGGAGGCCAAGCTCCAGGTCTGGCATTCAGCATACACACCGCTGTACAGGGCCATGGCGTTGTGTGTCCCAGGCATGGTGATCTCAGACAGCAGACGATCATCAGGGATACTGGCCATCCAGGACGGGTTGAGGAACTCCGGGTTGGGTGTATCATCGTAGTCAGGTCTCTGAATGGCAGCGTAACTCAAACCAATGACACTAAAATGTAAGAGAGATTCATCAGAAACATATAATAGTGTGAAATAAAACCTAAAAATTGGTCCTTTTGTTCATGGGCAATTATTACTTTTGCACAATTTCATTACCTTGTGTGTTTTAGACATTTTTGGATACATATATTTAGTTGTTAATGTATTCTGTATATTTTTATGCTCATAGCCTTTGATTGTTGATTTTTTTTCCTTTTCATTGTGTGTGTATTTGTTGACCTGAGTGGAGAGCTAAACAATTGCAGGGATAAATAAAGCTGAATTCAATTCAAACGTAAAATAGGAACAGAGAGAACTCAGTCTGTTTAGGATTACGTGTGATTCATCTGTGGCATGATTTCAACATACTGACCCCAGCAGGATCATCAGCATTTTCACTGGGCGTCCTCTGATGTTGCTCATGTTGATTTCTCAGTTCTAAGGACAGGGTCTATGATCAGCACAGGTAAAGACAAGAATAATAGAACTAAGCTCAACATTTTATTGAATGGAATCAAAGTGAACAATAAATTCGCCAAACACTCTTAATGTAACCTGTGCAAACATGATTAGCTATATTAACCTCTATGTGGTATTCGGGTCAAATGGACCTGAACAGGTAAAAGAAAAAACAATAATTGAGTAAACATGCCACAATGTCCCCACACATTTCATATGATGGTCGGGTCATTTTGACCCCCACTTCACCTCACTGAGACACACACACACACACAAGATGAAGAAGGAACTCAGTGGTCGCCATTTTGACAGTGATGATGACATCATTGCTGCTGTGGGACACTTTCTGGAGATCCAAGATGCCAGCCTCTAATAAGAAGGGACCTGTATTCTCCATTACTGTTAGACTTAGTGTATGAGAGGGCACTATGTTGAAAAATAACTGTGCTGGGTTTTCTTCGTCCCCAATGTAAATCAACTGCATTTTCAGATTTTTAGAGGTGTATTTCATAGGCAGTGACTAAAACAGTAAGTTTGGTTCTTGTGTTTCTATTGTTGTTTATCACCTGGATTTGCTTTACAGCTTAGGTTAGAATAAGATACAGGTGAAAATCAATTGACAATATCAGTTAAAAATAATGAACATCAACAGAGACAGTGTTTCATTTTAATTTCCCCTAAATATTAAGACAAATTTAAAAAGAAATCAATTTTTGTACCCTTTCCAATAAATCTTCGTCTTCCTTTCTTGCTGTCATGACTTTGACCTCTGCACTCCTGATCACTGGATGCTGTGTGATCAAATGCTGAACACATAGATGGGTAGTGCAATTTGACTAGACCTTTAGGTAAATCAATATTTGCTGAATATATGTTGAGAATCAAACATATTACATAGTAAAAAAAAAATTCTCCTCCACTCTTATTCTCTCCCAGGCAATTGCACCTGCATATAACTTAAACAATAAAACTAAAAAAGCACTTTCCCTTCATGAATGTATGTCAGCCAATAAAAAAAGCAATGGAACAGTAGAAACAATTCGATCTTGGTCCAGGCTGAGGGCGACCTCAGTTCACCCCTCCAGGCAAATTCAATGGCAGGCTTAAAGCTTTCTAATCCCAAAACTGAACCAAACCACCCACCGCTGCTGTGTCAAACCTGCTGATGTGTCCATATGCTGCTCTCGTGCATTCCACTTCATACCTGAAACCAGGAGATGTTTGTCCTTAGACTGGTCCGGGTGCCTGGAAGTGACGGACAGAGAGAGGGACAGAGAGAAGAGTGGAGGGGTCAGAGACAAAATGACAGAGTCAGTGTGTGTCGACCCGGGATGTTATCGTGGGAAATACCATAGAGGAGCTGAGCTCTATGTTCAGGTGAGTAGAGGAGTGTGTGTGTGTGTGAGGGTGGGGGGAGTTGTGGTATTCATTTGGTCACGTCCCTCATTTATCGTGGTTCAGAAACACATTGCATCATCAGATTGACTCAGTGTTTTCCTGCATCAAATAAAGCCAAGGAAGCGGATAAAAATATGGAACATTTCCATGGTGACATATTTTAAAATACAAGTACAGACTAAAAGGTAAGAGGATTGAAAATACAAAACTTGAATGTGGTCAGTAGAATGACTTAAAAAAAAAAACAACAACTTTGAAATGATTTCTTACAGCAATGAAGGCTCCATGATCATTGACTGCAGCTGGGTGATTTCCACAGTTTGTGAAAAGCCTAAAATAAGCCCAATATTGATAAGTAAGAATTCCATTAGAGAAAACAGAAAAAAAAGTAAGTAAGAAAAATCTACAACCACATTGTGTGTAAAAAAAAAAAAATGATTGTGTGTATGTTGTGATACCGTTATCTTTATGTTTTTTCTAGGTTTCTTCAAAGTCTAGAAACAGACTTTAACCTGAGAAACCTCCTCTGTCAGAACATGTCCTCCACATTGCATTTTCTCATTAGAGAGAAAAAATTCTGATTCATTTTACAGAGTTCAGTCCACTCATGTCCACTGCTGAGTTCAAAGCTCCTGACCTCTAAGAGCCTTGTTTCATAATTCATTTCCAGCCCACAGTGTTTCTGTCCTCCAGCAAACCTTTGGATGTCAGTGTGTCAAGCTAATGTTGGTGAATCTGAGGCTGTGTTGACTGAGAGAAGAAGCTGTGAGATCTTTTAGACCCTGAGGAGTCACTCTGGACTGATTTGATAGATGCTCCACAAATAAAAGTGCTTCTCCACTCAACTAACTACTACTCCTCATAGGGACTGTCTGCAGGAACTGAAGCTGCTTTTGGTCAAAGAGATATTCATGTGTTCACTGTTCACTCAGGACCATTCAGCTGGGTTGGTGAATTCAGCACCAAGGACAGCAGCAGCTGTTACAGTGTGAAGTGCAGCAGCTTCAGAGTCCTTCTCACCTCACTATGGCAGCAGAGAAGCAGCTAAAGGAGACGCAGCAGCCACAGATTTGTTCCATGCTGCTTACACACTAATTGTTCTCACACTTGTATGAACTAATTACTTCACTTTTTTTCCTTTTAATTAATGTGACTGACTCTCAGAGACTAACAGAACATTTACCTCCAAGCAGCAGTTACTCCATCAGTATAGAGTCTCATTATTCAGTCGTGTAACAGGACGGAGTCAGACACACTCAGCAGCAGAGGACAGTGGAATCATCTTCCCTGATCCATCCTGTCTGTCTCATCCACATCCTGTAAGACTTTCTGCTTGTCAATAATCCAACCATCATAAATGATCGTCCCTCAGTGCTTTCACTGTAAAAACAGCCTGTGTGACACCATGAGCCTCAGTGAGATCTGGACATAATGTCAAGTTGTTGCTGTTTAATGTGATAACAAGTTGTTCTGATGGTGAAAGTGGATTAAATAATATAACAGCAATAAGAGACAGAGGACCACCTGACAGCATTAATGGACATGGACAGATATGTGCTCACACACTGCCGAGCTGCACACACTATTAAACACTGTCACAGCTCATTAGCATCACGTTCTACCTGCAATTCGAGATCAACAAGTTGGTTCAGGATGACATGAACTGTATCATGTTAAAATCAGAGCAGAAAGTCAAACATGTGAGAGCACGATTGAATGTGGAGGAAGAGACAGAGATGATGGTTCTACTTCAGTCCAGCTGCTGAAAACTGTTTCCACTGCAGTTCTACTGCAAGGTGAAAAATGCAGAATATTACCTGACACTTCTAACAGACAGGAGCTGAAAACTTCCCACAGAAAATACAAGTGTCTCTGAATAACAAAGAGAGGAATGAGAGGAAGAGAAAGTGGGTGGACAAAGAGAAAAGAAGGAGCTGAGAGAGCAATGGAGGAGAGAAACTTTAAAGTCCAACAGTGATTCATCATAGTTTGTGAAAACTACCTGATACTTGTCCTGAGTGTTCAGTCAGTGAAAGAAACCATGAAAACAAAGCTGATTCTTCATTTTACATTTATCATGAATGACTAAGGGACTTTTTTTTGGATCACTTGATTATTCATCTGAGAAAAGCAGTAAGTTCTTTGAGTTACTGAGTCACTGCAGTGTGTTCAAAACAGAAATACTTATAGAAATGAAGGCACTGATCACACAGTCTAAAACATAAGTTTCAGAAAAAATGAATACATTTCATATGCTGAAGGAAATGTTAGGTTTGTGTCATGTCCGACAGTCGACAATCAACCAAATACCCAACAAATCTAAGTCATTTAGCTTTGTAGCTCTGCACACATCCGTCTTCAAACACTGTGGTTTATGACACAGCCAGTTAATTCTTTACTTAAAACCAGTTCAAACACAGTCATGCAGCATAAACATCAAGGATAATTCATCGTGAAGTTTAAGGTTTCTGTTGTTTTACTGTTTGAAAGAGGAGAAACAACATTTGTACATGCATAACTCCAAATCAACAAAGCCACCTCACAAGATGGAGAGTCTTCAACAGGTTAGCACATGGGCATTCCTGACACATTGTGTTTTTTTCTTCACACGCACGCATCAGGGGAGAGCGTGAACGCAGTCCCCCACTACCAGAAATTATGCAGTCGAGATTCCCACATTTGGGGAATTCGCAGGGGTCAGCACAGCCGGACTGCAATGGCTGAGCCTCACCCTGGGTGAACCACCTTGTTGATCATGGTATCTCCCCTGCCAGGTAAGTATGAGCTGCAGTTGGAAGAGAGCGGGTGGTGGTCACCAGGCACAGCACTCTGGCTGACGGTGCCTACAATGCATAATCCCACATTTCAGTGCCTTGAGCATCAGCTCCCCTTTTTTCTGTTACATTTATGGCTGAAAAGACACAAACACTGCTGCAAATACGCTTTGTTGGATCCACCCATCATGCACTGCACTGCCAAAAACAAAGTAACACTGTGTGAAATGCCACTAGTCAAGCTGTCTCTTGGGAAAGAAAGCAAAGGCCCACGTGGTACACTTTTCTTGTCTCAAAGACGCCAGCATCCCCACCAAAGCCTAAAATAAAGTATACCAGCGAAATGACAACATCTAGCACACATTTCTTCTGCAAAGAAAGAGCAAAGTTGGGCAGGGGAGCTCACACTTGTGGCGCTCTATAAAGATGTTTGACTTTTCACCAATTCAAAAGGCTCAGCCATGAGGCCAAGCCAGCCAAACAAGGGAGCAAAAAAGAGAAGTTTGACACAAGTTTTCATGCAAATAAAAACACACCAATGAAACCAAGGGAAATAGAAAGGGACAGGCCCAGTTCTACCCAGACCTGTCCTTGAACCTGATCAACAGTCTGCCACTGGTCACGTGCAGTACTGGAAAGGCCACGTGCAGTACTTAAAAAAAAAAAAAAAGCCAACAGAAGCCAAACCTCCATTAGAAACATAGTTATTTGATACAAGGTGGGAAGGGAGAATTTCAGACACAAATCAAAAGGGGGCATGATCAGACATGCCCTTTGCTCTGAAACACATCTACAATTAACAATATAAAAAATGATGTACAGATGGTGAAAATGACTTGTTTCCGCAGAGGAAACTCCGGCTTTTGAATTCTGTATTGAAGAATAAAGCTCTATGGACTCAACTTCTCTGGTCTCCAGCATTTGACTGTGACTCTATGTTTTTCCCTTTAAAAAGAAGAGCTGAACGCTTAGAAATGTTTTGGGGAGAAAACTACTTAGAGCAAAAGAGTACGGTGTGGGGACTCAGCCGGACTTTGACTCAGCTTCAACTGGCCCACAGCTGGGTCTACAGCCTGGCCTGAAAAATCCACAATAAAACCAGGCCTGGCTTTTACATGGAGACTACAAAGTCTGGGAAATGATCAGGCGTCTTCAGGAGTCCATGACCAATCATCGTAGCTGAAGTGCACTGTGTTGTTGAGCGGGGTTCCCTGGGTGATATCAGTAAATCAACTGACTGGTTGTGCACAATTCACTTGGTAAAAAACTTTGGCGCATTTTCCTTCAGCCACTGTAGAAGTTTGACTCCTAACTAAACATTTGTGTCAGAGCTTGATTTTCTACAAAGCAAGAGAAAGGTGCACCGTTCCCAGCGGCACTGCAATGCCAGGTCGATGCGTGGAGTGAGCGGAGCAAGCTCCCTTTTCAGCTTCCTCTCCTAAAAATGGGTTTAACACATTATCTCCATTTAGGGGACATATCAGATATTAAACTGATAAGATCAGATACTACACTTGATCTTAGTCAAAAGGCCGAGAAGCGATGAGGCCCAAGCCTTTGACGTCCAAATCAAGCTCTTGGTACAACCGTCACTTGTCGCGGTGTCCCATTTTATTTGCCCGTCAACAAAGCCACCTCACAAGATGGAGATGAACCACACTAGTTTAGGGATGATGTTTGTTGTTTATTCTGAATCAAAAATGGAGATAAAAGGCTTATAGCACCTAGTATTCCCAGGTGGTGTCCCATCCAAGTTCTTATCTTCCGAGATCAGGTGAGATCGGGCGTGCCCAGGGTGGTATGGCTGTAACTAACACCAATCCATTTAAAAAGTCTCTTTATACATGCTAAAACGCCACTAACAAATCCAATGTTAAATAGGGACAATAATCATCTCAATTTCTCTACAAATCCAAGCACCAGAAGCAATCAAAATCACCTTATCCACCTGACAAGAATTCTCTGACTATCCATCATCTGATAAAGGCTGTTACTGCGTCTGATCACTTATAGGTCCATTCCTGTCCAACATTGAGTAAGATGCAAGATGGAAATATTTAAAACAGCTACTTTTTTGTGTGTGTGCCCAAACACTTTTGGGCTGAACATCATGTTCTTGTGTGCTTAAATATCACATCAAGTTAACAAACAAATCATCTGAACAAAACATTTCACTAAATGAACTAAACACTGACATGAACTACTAACATGTACTGACTTACTGAAAACCTTGGAGGTGATCTGGACTTTCCTGTAGTTTCCTCTTGTCCTTGTAACAGCAGTAGCTCCTCCCTTCCTTGTCAATAATTGTGCAGAAATATCTGAGTGGTTCTTTCTTCCTAAATCATGAGCAAGTCCTGTCCAGTCCAACTGTTTCTGCTCCTGTTTGACTTCTGAACTTGTCTCTGGCTGTGTGTCCACTTACTGCCTGTGCCTGTGACATCAGGCTGTAGAATGTTGATACATCAAAGGCATCAAAGGCATCAAAGGACAAACACACACACACACACACACACACACACATACTGGTACTTATATCTTTGTGAGGACACTCTCTGGCATAATGCATTCGCTGTGGAGGGTGTGTGGAGGAAAAACAAAGCAGTAGCTCCCTCAGAGAGGATCAATGAATGAGGCCAACTGATTGTTTGTATAATAACCATCTGTGGTTATACACCTGAGAGCAGAATGATAAATGAATGACATCTACTTTGCACCTATGTTGCTGGGACAAAAGATGATGAAAGAATGATGAAGAATTATACCATGATCAGAATTATCTTCTTTCTGGTGAAGAACAGATTGAATATGGAGGCTCCATTGGACATAATAGCTGTTTATCAAAGGGCTGCTGGTGTCAATGTTATGTGTTGAGTTTTCTAAACATTGGTTTAATAAGAATCTCTCTGCAACGTGAAACCAATTTTGTGGGAAGGCTGAGTTACCTTGATGCATTTGAACATCTGACAGCAGCAAAGCTGGAGCCTTTTTTTTCATCTGTCTGATGATTTAACAAACTGATATTGAAGGGTCACTGCCCTCCAGAATGACCTTTGACCCCATTATAAACTACTAGTGGAGTCAAAGCATCTTCAGCAAGCAGCTGAACTCCTCCTCTTCTTTCTCCTCAGCAGTCCTGCCTCTCTTTCTTCCCTCTGAGCTCCTCAGGCTGCTGAGCTGTAGGACTCTTCAAACTAACTAAAGCAGTTTGACAGTTGATTTAAACACCATGTACAGTTCAGCAGCTCTGAGGAGAGGAAGTGAATCAGTGTCTCAGTGTCCAGGTAAATGGGAGCTTCACCTTTTTGTCTCTGTGTCTTCTGTGAGCCAGTGGAGGAGTTTTTTGTGTGTGTGTGTGTGTGTGTGTGTGTGTGTGTGTGTGTAAACCACTTTGCAGAATAGAGTCTCACAGTGAACTATAGATAGAGAGATAGAGAGCTTTATTGTCACTTGCACAGAAGTGCAGGCGAGATTACATTACATTACATTACATTAACACAATAATCACATTATGACATTTGTTCACAGTACACGTGGAAACGTGCTGGAATTTTTCATGGACACTTGGGGGAGGGGCAGAAGATAAGGTGCGGAGGCAGACGGTAGATGGGGGCGGGTAGGGAGGGGAATGTGTGTGCGTCAGTCTATGAGAAGTGTTTGCGATTTGTATGACCGAGACTGCCAGGATGTTTACAGGTCAGTTCATCAGTTGTCCTTGAAGGGAGATACGAGCTGCATAGGAATTTGATAGGAGCACAGCTGCTGAGCTATTCTTCCAGGCCGGGAGACGGGGTTGGGGGGGCGAGGGACAGAAACAATACAGCCAATATGCAAGAAGCAATTTGTCGATCCGCGATCAATTTATCCAGATCAGTAATCAATCAGTCTCTGGCCTCGGTGCTCATCATCCCCTACAGATGCATGGAGTAGCTTCAACATCTCCTCAAGCTTGACAGACAGTCCCTTCACCAATCTCAACAGGTGTTCAGACTGTCTTCCGATGTTATCAATCTGTCTCCGTCCCTCCTCAGATCGGGCTGAGATGTCACTGATCAGTCCTTCGATCCGAGCCATCTTCTGGTGTAATTCCATCAGCCGAGTACCCATGAACCCGAGGTGCTGTTTTATCTCTGCGCTTAGCAGTAGTGCCGATTTGCCATCAGCGGTTTTTCCATTTCTCCGATAGATCAGGACAATACCCAGGCCAATCAGTAGAATCCCTGCTATCAATGTCCAAGAAATAAATAGATCCTCCACGTCTTTCAGGGACAGTGCTTCCAGACATACCAGACACCAGGAGTCCCAAGCATCTCGGACATATCCCGCAGCAAATGTCCCCTCAGGGCAGAGTGGTTCTCCCGGTGATTCTTTTCCTTGTGGGAAAGTTTTGTCCAATGCACTGAGTGACCCGTTAATTAGCTCCATATCAAAAAAATATGCCAAGAGTAGCAGAGCAGGGTGTTCAGGAAAGAAAACAAGAAGCAAGCCAAAAGAAAGCAGGAGCAGTCAGAAACACGTCTGCACTCCTCAGAGGCAGATAATAAGAACTATCTGCTGCCTCTTAATGTTGTCTCTCTTTATTGGACACCACAAAGTCACACTCAGTCATGGAAGCTAGAGGAAGGAGGAAAACAACAGAGGAGGAAAGTGAAAACTGGTGTTTGTGTGTGTGTGTGACAGAGAGAGAGAGAGAGAAGATGAGGGAGGTGTGTCAGGTGTATTTGTCTGAAAAAAAATTATACAATTTACTTCAAGTGTTGATGCTCTCTGGAGAAAGAAGCAACATTTAAGCAGGTCACACATCAGAACTGCTGTTAATTCATTGACGTGACATCAGGTCGACTTTTTTCCTGATTTTAGTCAAAACTAATAGAGCGCCACAAACTTTGCACTCATCACCAGCCCACACTTCCTTTCACTTTTCAAATAAACATGACTAATAACATTCTTACATGAATCGTTTTAAACACTTGTCTCTGAGTCTGAACCAAAAGTAACCACAGAAAGTTGCTGCCTGGAACGGCCATTACTCTGATTTATAGGGATCTACATGCCCACTTTAAATCTTTAGAATGACAACCTGCTGTTTGGGATCTGAGTCTCTCTTAGAGTCCCAGGGTTGGGGTGTGTGACTGTGCTGTGATCACTAACACTTATTTTGTAATATTGTTCTGCTGTCCTTCTGACATCCTGCCCAGCATGAGATCACTCACACTTCAACCATCTGTGGAAATTTGATCTTTTCATCATACATGCAGACGTTAGATGAAACACACTGCAAACAAGGAGTTTCACTCAAGATTCAAACATTTTATTACTCTTCATTCACCAATAACACTCAGAAGCACAAATAGCTGAGCGTGAGCCTGAGTCCTCCAGCTCAGAATTAGACAACCATCTTTGTCCGTATTTAAACAGGTATTGTTTAATTGCTTGTGAGCAGTGACATAGGCAGAGGCATAAATCTGTATATCTACATTCTTTATCAAAATTTGGGGGGCGCAGCGCAGTACATTAAGAGTGCGGCTTTGGACTTTGGACTGGTCTGAGATCAGAGGGTCGTGGGTTCGATCCTTGGACCAAGCGCAAAAGAATGGATATGGTGGTGGTGGTGAAGGAGACGTGCCTCCCCTGCCCCTGCGACCATGGCTGTGGTGCCCTGAGCAAGGCACCGATTCACCCCAGCTCCCGGGAGAGCTCGCTAGGCAACACCCTGCCCCCAGCGTCTCTAGTGCATGTGCATGCTTGTGTGTGTGTTTCGTTCACTTGGTGTGGGTAAATGCAGAGTAATTTCCCCAGGAGGGATCAATGAAGTAATTTTAAAAAATGGCACAGATGTTGTACTCATCCATTGTGTGAGTACTTTTACTTTAAATAAATACTTAAAAGTAAGTACTCAGTACTTTTACTTAAGTAAGATTCTCGATGTAGTACTTCCACTTTCACTTGAGTAAATGTTTTGAGGGATATTTGTACTTTTACCTTTCCACTGTATAGAGGAGCTTTTCAAAGCTAAAGTTGATCAAGTCGTACCTGAGGTCACCCATATCTCAGGAACGGTTCACTGGCCTTGCTGTCATCAGTATCAATCATTCAATAGGGGAGCAGATTTCGTATGATGACATTATTGATGATTTTGCATCAAGAAAGGACAGAAAGGTCAGGTTTTAGTTTGAGTTTTTGTTTGCTGCTCTTAGTGCAATAGTGTTAGAATTAGATTTCCTTTAGTGTGTTTTCATTTGTGTGATGAAGGAGGGGCTCTCACTCAGGGAGTAATTCAGTGTAGAGCCGCCACTGCATGGTGACAGCTGTGAAGGGAAACGTGCACGAGGACATTAATGAGGATTTGATCCAGCTCAGCAATTTCCCCCCTAAAGTGCTGATTATCATAATTCAATCCACTTGGATTATGTGAAAGAATAATGATGTAATATCTAATCAGATTCATCAGATCACAGTGTGAGATTTCTCTGATCATCAGATAGAAAATAGTGTCAGAGATTTTGCAGAACTCTTAAGGACAACATTTCTACACACTGCAGCAAACTAACAGTTTACCCATATCCCATTAGGATCTGCACACTGGACATGTCTTGAACATGAATGTGAATATATACCTTTATTGTTCACTGGGGTGGAAATTTGTCTTCAGCTTCACCAAACACAAGGAGCAACAACAGTTCATGTCAATGTCTGTGGCTAAAATCTCATCAGTCACTTTGTAGAGTTCAGAATATTGATGGTTCTTTGGATGAAGGACTTCTTAAATACATTTTAGTTACCAGAGGGACTCTGCAGCGCCTCCAGGAGTTCAAACGCTCAAACTGGCTGAAGAGAGGACGAGAGCTGTCTGCCAGGACGCTCCTCGTCTTCTTCCTCGTCCTTTCTGTCAAAAGTTGAGTCAAGGACTTTGTGCTGTTTGCCAACTATTCTGTCTGTATTTTCAGAGAAGCTCACCAGTGAGTCCAGAACTGTACCAAGGTATCTGAAGTTTTCCTCAGCTTCAGCATGTTGGCTATCATGTTCAAGTGAAAATGGCTCTATAATCAGATCTTGTTTTGTGCTGATAAAAAATTATTTTGTCTTGACCACATTCATTTGTTCTCTCTCCAGCCTTCTGAAAGCAGCTGAATCCACCTTCCTTATCGCCCAGAGCAGAAAAGACAAAAAGGAAGGAGGAAGAAAAGAACTGAATGAATGGAAGAACAAAAACAAGGAACAGGAGAATTGGAAACTGATTTTACTGTATTTGTAAAATGCTCAGCTTACATAAATATTGTGGTGGAAATGTGGTTTATACCTGATAAAATAAATCTCAGGGAGAATACAGGATGAGTAGAGGGACAAAGATCAAGTGAGATAAAAGTGAAAATGAAACAAAACAGAAAAAAGACGTCAGAATGGACAGAAATAAAAAAAATGTTGAGAGAAAGACTAAACCGCTGATTCAAACACTCTCAGCAGAGTCACAGGTAATCAGCTGGGGGTCTGGTGTGATGGAAACCACTGGGATGGAGTCACCAGAAATAGACGGCGGAGCTCTTTATTCAGGACAGAGACCAACAGTATCACAGAGTGTCTGCAACTTTACTGTGAATCATCCACTGCTGGTTGTCACAGCTCAGAGTGGAGAGAGAGCTGTGTAATGTGCTATCACACATCTTTTCTCAGCTGTATCCTGATACTGGATGGATGGAAAGGTACGTTCTGAGGGCGTGGATGTTGCTTGCATAGAGAGATAACTTGTTGCCAAGTCAGAAAGCTTTGGCTGAGTGTCCTTCATGTCAATACATATTTTGCATTGTGCACTGTTAGCATTGATGCTGCTAAAATGGAGCCACGCTCTAGATCTTTTCCGCTTTTTACACAGATTTACACGGAAAAACAGAAGAAGAATGCTGCGACACGATCCTTCTTTTCCATCAAGATGTCAAGATGATTTTGTCAGTTCCCTAAACACCTGACACACACTTCAGAATGGCTGTGGGCTCTGTTACATCTAAACAAGGTGTGTGTGTGTGTGTGTTTGTCCTTTGATGCCTTTGATGTATCAACATTCTACAGCCTGATGTCACAGGCTGCAGTAAGTGGACACACAGCCAGAGACAAGTTCAGAAGTCAAACAGGAGCAGAAACAGTTGGACTGGACAGGACTTGCTCATGATTTAGGAAGAAAGAACCACTCAGATATTTCTGCACAATTATTGACGAGGAAGGGAGGAGCTACTGCTGTTACAAGGACAAGAGGACACTACAGGAAAGTCCAGATCACCTCCAAGGTTTTCAGTAAGCCAAACCTTTTTTAGTTGATGTCAGTGTTTCAGTTCAGCGGGATAAGTTTGTTAAATTGGCATGATGTCTAATCACACAAGAACTTCAGCCCAAAGGTTTCAGTACATGTTCAGTTTATTTATGCTGAGTGTATGTGTGAGATTTTCATATTGTCAACTTAGGTTTCCATTTTTGGTTCAAAGCATTATGGTTTGTGTTAAAGGAAAAGTGCCTATTTTTTTTCTCAACTTTGTCTTTTAAACTTCACATGTTCAAAAACATTCACATGCTTTTATGTAAATTGAAATCATTTGTGGTTGTTGCTTTGGATCCTCCTAAATGATGGAGCATAAAATCCACAGTCCATGACCTGTGTAAAAGGGACTTCCAAAGTTCAAAAGAAGCAAACATGAGGCTTCAGCAGTCTGACTTATATAGTTGAAACAGGCGTCCTCCAAGTCTTTTTATCATTTATGTTGAAGATCAACCACCAGTGCTTTGTGTTACACCACTCAGCCCACAACAGTAATGGTGTATAAAAAAACATTTTTTATTATCCACCGGCAGAACCCAAAGCACAAACATACAACCAAGATGTCGGTACCGCCAGGCACACTCGCCTTCTCTACCCATACGACTCCAATACTGCCAAAAAAACCCTTGCACTTTTCTGGCAGAAATTTTCTGCCCATGTTAGCCTGACCCCTACCGGTGAACATTGTTATACACGCTCAAACAATATAATTGATGGAAATGCCAGGCTGAATGCACTTAAACAAGAATCAGGCATGTGTTACATAAAAAAACGAAATATCCTTTTCAGATGCTACAATCCTCCCCTGCAAAATAAATGTTCTCAACATTCACATTAGTATATAGAGTAACTCTACCACTAATAAACATGATACCAACTGCAGTACTACAGTTAACATCTCAGATGCAACAAGTCACACAATGGCAATGGCTTTCTTCCTAGAACCTCATCACGTTCCACTATCAAGTAACACCACAGTGTTTCACTTAAGAAGTCTCAAGTTTAGTAGTTGTAACAATGGCACAGTACCATTTTCATACTCTGAAATAAAAACATTTTGCCATTACTCTCAACACCGTATACTCCATAGAGACTTATCTTTCCTTAAACATATACTGAAACATTCCATTTACCCTGTTCCAAGGCCTTAACTTAACCCAGAACAATATTCAGAATTTTGTGGCCAGAACTTCTCTTGAGTTACATACCCATGGGAGTAGTTGTTTTTTTTTTTTTTTTTTTTACAAGTGAACAAAACACTAAATCACTGTAGATGACTTCACATTACATTCAAACAAATTTTCAATTTCCTTTTCCTTCCTTAATGTCCTATGACATCTGTAACAGACAGTAACTACGCAGTTCATACGCAGTCCATGCTACTGTGTCCATTCTTCCCAGAATAATCTGCAACAGTCCATAGTGAGCCCATTACATTCCTTCAGTAATATCCTGCAGGGACAAGGATAGGAGGAACCAGATGTGTTCCAAACATTTGTGGAGGTGGTTAGGATACACTGTATTGTCCATAGACTGGTGCCAGTATATTGCCATACAGTGGATTAGTGAGTCGCCCCACCACACAATGAGTAGGATGACTCAACGTTTCATAAGTCAATGTCTCTTTAGGTCGTCTCTCTCTCTGTGACCTGCGTGGTTGCATGTCAGAAGCCTCTGGCCCCTGCTGACTGGGTGGGTCTACAGACTGAACAGTTTGCGTGATCTCTTCAGTGTCATGTCCAGTTGGGACTTTTCCGTTCAAGTCACTGTCTGTCAGCGTTTGTGCTGGAGTTTCCATCCTGAATTCCTCAGCTTCAGCATCAAGTTCAAGCTGAGGTTCTGCCCCAGGAGGACTGGGTGGCGGAACAGTTTGTTCTCCAGGCTGGTGGTGATGGTGCCTCAGTCGAAAAGCCCAATAATGTTCCTCCCCCTCTGAACTCTCTGAGTCCTCTGATGCTTCATTTAGTCTATTGTCTCTGTCTTTCTTTCTGTGAGAATGTTGTCCTCCCACAGTGCTTTGAGCTGGGTCCTGCAGTGGCAAAGCATTGCACGGCATTAACATGTTGCGATGGAGGATTCTGCCTCTCCCTGTACCACGTTCAGGTTTCACTTCATAGACTGGGCTGTCTTTGCACTTTTGTGAGACTACGACGTGTATTTGATCTTCCCAGTATGAACGCAATTTCCCTGGTCCCCCACGCTCTGACATATTTCTCACAAGGACTCTGTCACCTGGGGAAAGCACTGAACTTTGCCTCTTTTGGTCATAATATGCTTTTCCTCTTGTTGTCTTTTTGATGGTTTTGGATGCAATGTCATATGCCTCTTTCATTTGCTGCTGCCATTTTTTTTGCATATTCCTGCTGTGAATTAAATCCTTCCTCCTTATTAATTCCAAAGATCAAGTCGATTGGCAAACGGGGTTTCTTCAAAAAGCAAGTAGAAAGGAGAATATCCTGTTGCCTCACTGGTCGTGCAGTTGTAAGCATGCACAACTTTATTCACATAGTCACTCCAATTTCCCTTTTTCTCCTCGCCCAAGGTCCGCAGCATAGATAATAGTGTGCGATTAAATCTTTCCGCTGGGTTCCCTTGTGGATGATAGGGAGTTGTTTTTGAGTTGATCACTCCAGAGTACTTCTGTAGTCGTCTGAATAACTGGTTCTCAAATTCTTTACCCTGATCATGATGTATTTTTGCAGGGAAGCCAAATTTGAGCGAAAAATCATTAAAGATTTTTTCTGCTGCTGTTTTGCCAGATTTGTTACGGGTAGGGTAGGCCTGAGCAAACTTAGTGAAATTGTCAATAATCACTAGAATATACTCATACCCCCCCTGCTTTTTTCCAGGTGAAGATAGTCTATAGAAACCATTTCGAATGGGGCTGTCGCAGGTACATGACACATTGGGGCTCTGCTCTGCACAGCAGGTTTTTTCTGGATGTTACATTTACAGACTTGGGTTATAAAAAACTGAATGTCTTTCTGCATCCCAGGCCAATAAAATCTCTGCCTAGCAAGGTGCAAGACACGTTCTACCCCCAGGTGTCCCATTTCACAGTGAAGATATTTGTATACCAGCTCTTTGTATTTTTCTGGAAGTACAATTTGAGTCCAAGCTGCTGTTTTGTGCTTCAACAAACCCTCTTGACAAACATGCAGTCTTTTCCATTCATGTAGCAGTTGCTTAGTTTTTGCTGTTTCCATATGCATGACCCTCCTATCTGTTTTTTTTCCAAACTTTTTCAACTGGAGCACGCGAGATATGACAGGATCTTGCCGCTGTGCCTGGAGTAACTCCTCTGATGTTACTTTTATGTCTGGCTGACTTTCTGCAGCTATCTCCTGCACATATGGGCTGCAGGTGATTGCTGAGACTCAGTCTACTTCCTGTTGTTTTCGTGTTTCAACTGTGTTGAATATTGCACTTAACACTTCTGAGGAGCACTGCTCGGTGCACTCACCCATGAAAGAGTCCATACTCACAGGTGTGCGGGACAGGAAATCTGCATCCGTATTTGTTTTTCCTGGATGGTACTTCAATGTTATGTTGAAGTCTGCAAGCTCAGACACCCAACAATGTCCAGTCGCATTCAGTTTTCGCTGTGCTCAAAACATAAGTAACAGGGTTATTATCACTATACACTGTCACAGAGGGGGCATAAAACAAATAGTCTCTGAACCTGTCCGTAACAGCCCATTTGAGTGCCAAAAACTCAAGCTTGCCTGAATGTAAGCGGTAGTTTTTTTTCTGCTGGTGTCAATGTTCGTGAGCCATACCCAATAACTCTAAGTTTGCCTTCCTGCCTCTGATACAAGACTGCTCCCAGTCCTTGTTCTGAAGCATCAATATGGAGAATGAATGGATCTTCAAACCTCGGATAAGCCATTACAGGTGGATTAGTCAGAACATCGACTAGATAGTTCAAAGCTTTCTGGTGAGTGTCATTCCATACGATTTTCTGTTGTTGTTGGGGAGTTGTCCTACCCCTGCAGACCAGACGGTAGGCTTTGACTCGGGACTTGGGGTTACATCTGTTGAGAGGAGATCATACAGACATTTTGCATGACGAGAGAAATCCTGCACATAGCTCCTATAATAACCCAAGAAACCCAGAAGTTTGTGCAGTTCTTTAATGTTTGTAGGAGGTTTTGTCCTAAGCGCTTGTACAGCTGCTATTTCCTTACTGTCCATCTTGTAACCTTCTGCTGAGATAACTTTGCCAACATAACGTACCTCATTCTTGAACAAGTCACATTTGTCAGGCCTCAACTTAATTCCCCAAGCTTGTTGCCGTTTGAGGACAGACCTCACATCCTCAACATGCTGTGTGAATGTCTTACTGTAAACCAACACATCGCCTAAGTATGGAATGCATATTTTGTCTCTGATTCCTTCCAGGCTTTCTTCCATACTACGCTGGAAAGCTGAGGGTGCGTTTGTGAGTCCAACTACTCAACTACATTCCAGATGCTACATTTGCATGTGGAACAGTAGTTTGCCTGCAGCTACAGATCCAGACTCTGCAGCTAAGGAGGCGGAAGTAACTGCAGAGACGAGAAAGCACAACACCATGGGAGAGAGAAGCCAAGTTAGTAACATACATTAATGGGATATGAATGTGTACAGATGGAGAGGGAGAGGAGGAGAGTGCATCATGTGAAGTCTTCCAGCAGTGTAGACCTATAGCAGCATAACTAGTGGCTCATTCAGGAAAGCCTTACTCAGCCCTGACTATAAGGTTCATCAAAAGGGAAAGTTTTAAGCCTCCTCTTAAACATGGAGAGGGCGTCTGCCTCCAAGACCCAAACTAGTAGATGGTTCCACAGTAGAGGAGCCTGATATCTGAGGGCTCTGCCTCCCATTCTCTCTATTGGAGACTTTAGGAACCACAAGTAAAGCTGCATTCTGGGAACACAATGTTCCAGGGTAGTAGGGGATGGCTGCACTGCTGCTGTGACCCGGCTTGGTAACACAGCCGGCCATTGCCAACTCTTAACATTCTCCTGTCCTTAGCTGTGTCTTCAGTAGCTAAACTTGTGTATCTATGCTGAAGATTAGAGAAAGCTCTGTTCTAAAACATCTCTCTGTTTTCAGCTCTCAGGACTTTTGCAGCTTCTACCTCAGTCTCTACAGTTTGGAGTTTAGACTCACTCCTGTGCTCTTGTTTGTACTTTGGGATATCAGCCTTATGTCACTGTTTACTGATCAATTACAGCCATATCAGAGCTGTGTTATGTTACTGATAATGCAAACCAAACTTTTCCTGCTTAGCTGGGAAAAAGTTGTAGGAATATTGATTGTAGTTATCCGTGAGTTGGCAGTGCTTTAGTAGAAGCTCAGATCAACAACTTCATTTGCTGTGCAGAAAAGTGGAAAAACCCTTTTTTCACTGTTCCATCACAGTTTGAGTTTTAGTGACCATTCATATCATGACTTGATGTGACTACAACCAACACAATGGAAAATCCTATTTGAATGGGTTTGTATTACACTTTTGTGTTTTACTTTTCCAGGTCCTTCAACTTCACATTTTAATATGAGGACTTCAAAAGTCACAATGTTTAATTCAAAGAACAGTGAAATATCACATTCAGTGTGCAGCTCACACTGTTGGTGGTTGGCGTCTTCAGACTCCCTAAAAGCTGACACACAGTATTAGTTGAAGAAGGTAGTATTTTATTTTGGATGAAACACATCCAGGTGTATCACTGTCCCTGTACAATGTGCTGACTTCAAGAAAATTGAATTCCTAAACCATCACTGAAGTTCATTGTGCAGAAGTGACTGTTACATATCCAGGCTCCACAGTATACCATGGACCTTCTGCACCCCCACACCATGGGCTGATCTCTTAGGTCAGGACTTTCTAAATGTACCTCGGACATGTTTTAAGACTTAGGAAGATTGTGCTTTCCAGTTTGCAGCCTCTAAACTTTGGAATAATCTCCCAGTAAGTCTGAGGTGTGTGGACTCTGTGGACTTTTTTCACAAAGCAGATACAAATTCATCTGTTCAGACAGGTTTTTAGGTAACGTAGTATTTTATGTTTACACTTTTGTTCTATATCTGCTCCCCTCTTGTATTTTATCTGCTGTTCTTATTGTTTTGTTTGTTTGTTTGTTTGTTTCTCCGCACTGCAGTCATTTAAAGGATTACAGTAAATTGAGACTCTTGGCTGTAACTTCTTTTCAAACACATTCCTGCTGAATGTCAACCCATTCAGCCTTAGAGACAGAAGGATTTATCCACCTGCCCACATCAAACATTATCATTAACAGGAGTCTTACCACTACTGTGGACTGACAACATGGTGAGAGAAGAAGTGGTGTTAATACACTGCAGGCTGAGGGTGTGGCTGATGAGGTGATTGCAGACAGGTGAGCAGGAGCTCTGGTGGGAAACCGAAAGTAAGTCAACCACACCCAGGCCGAGAGACACACACAGATAAGAACACAGACAAACAGGGGACAAACAAGAAAGACAAGGAGGTTCTCCCAGAAAAACGAGGAAGGAGGTAGAGACTGTCGGCTCCTATCATGACTTTGTACCAAGCTCTCCACTAAAAGATGGTGAAGAGAGAAGTTTTTATGGTGTATTTTTCATCCTATTGTTAAGTTACAAAAACAAATAAAATTCAAATAGATAATTAACGAAATGTGAATTAGGCTCATTTTTCTATCTATACTGATTGATGAACAAAATGGTGATTTTTTCTATTTAAAATTAAATCTACGACATTGTAGTCTGCAAAAACTGAAGGGGTCTGAATACTTCCTGTAGCCACTGTATGTCACTCGCCTTAAGAGCAGTGTTTCATCTGCTGCTTCCTCTTCACATCCCACTGGCTGAAGCTCACAGCTGTTTAATGTCAGTGTAACTGAATCACTTCATTTAACCAGTGGAGAGTTTGTCAGGCAGCTACACTGAACCAGACGTAAAGTCGAGTTTACTGAGCCCTGTTCATGGCCACAAATCTGATTTCTGGCTTCATGACAAATCTGTGTTACCAAGAGATGTCACACTTCTTAAAATCCTCCACTGAGTCCAATATAATATGAATTTAGTGAGCAGCACACACACACACACACACACGCACACACACACACTCACACAAATACCCATATTCTGAGTCACAGAACAAATCTCATTTCCATTCTACTGAATCCTAAGTATGTGTGATGTGTTTCTTTGGTGAATTACCATATAAATAACTGCCACTGCTTATCAAGCTTTATTTAAGAGGCCAGAACAGAGAGAGAAGGAGTGTGTGAGAGAGAACAACTCGCTTACTTTGGAAAGTGTCACTAAAACCTATAGTTTCTTATCTAAATGGATTAATGCTTATATTCTTCTTTTTTCTGTTAAATGTTCATGTCATTGTGTAGCTGTTGATTTAAAGTGCAGGTGTTTCCCCTCCTTGGAAATTATATTAAATTCCCTTTGACTCAATGTTGCGTAACGACATAACACTGAATCAAAGGGAATTTAATTTATTTAACACTTCCAAACAGAAAAAAAGACCCTTTAATGACAAAGTTAAACAGATCTTTATAAAGTGATTTGAATTCATTATTAAAACACATAAAACACAAAATATTCAGGACACATCTAAAACATCAGTGCTGCAGCCAGTTGGTCTGAAAAGTTACATAATTGGATAAATGGAGATCACCTGTGTGCAGTCAAGGGCTTTCAAGTGATTGCAGTATAAATACACCTGCATCTGAAGGATCCAGCTTTTGGTGAGTGAGCAGAGAAACTTTCCACCATAAAGACAGAACAACACTGAGTCTCTCTGAGACAATTTGATTAAAAAGCACAAATCAGTGACTGGATACAAGAGAATTTCTAAGTCACTGAACTTCTCTTGAAGAACAGTTAAACCAATCACAATGAAATGGAAGGAGTTTGACATGGTGAATGATGTTTGTCTGTCTGGAGCAGGCTGTTCTCAAAACTGACATTTCAGAGAAGAAAACACGAGCAGCTCCAAACAGTTTCACACCATGTTTGTACTTTCACACTCTGATATTAACTTTGTTTTTCTCTCTCCTTCTTGTCCTTTTAACAACCTCCTGCAGCAGGAGTCACATTGAATTTGTCACATCTGATGACAATTCACTTGTCCACAGAATGCAGGTAATGTGGTTCAGTGCTGAGTCTGATAAACTGGTTGCATTTGAGAATAAAGCAGTTCACTATAATTTGGAGGTTAAAACATGTGATGTGTTCTAAAATGTAGTGATAATTATTAAAAGAAGAAATTTTATTTGAGATGCCATCTCCAAAGAAAAAGAGAAAATATCAGAGGTTGAGTGAAGTTTGGCACAAAAAAGTATCTTAATCTCTCCTGACTGACAGCAGCAGGTCTGACATGTGGAAGAGAGATTATCTCAGGCAGAGATTTTATTGATAAGGGAGATAAAAATGTGCACAGGTGCATTAACCAGAGGATCTCACAGTCTACTCCATGTATCAGATCATCTATGGTGTCATGTACTTCAGGAAATGATTTAGTGTTTCAGAGAGTTGTTCCTTTGGAAACATGGAGTCAAGAAAATCAATTGTGAATCTGACCCTCTGAGGTACAGAGATAAATCTCTGTCAAGTGGAGTTAACTGAGCCTTCAACCCTTTGTCCTCATGATGCTGACCACTGTCATTATCTCCTTTCTGTTCTAACTTTACTTTGATTTTTTTTCTTAAAATAAAATCCTGACCATCCAAAAATATGAAAGGAAAAAAAATCAATAGAGATCTGCCACATATACTTTTACCATAAGTAAAGCTGATTCCAACAAAGCTCTTCAGATTCAGAAAGATCATCATTCCTGATATAGACATAAACATCCAACATGGAGGATGAAAAGATTTACAATATACTTCACACAACTATAAATGTTTGAGCCACAGATTTATTTTGTCAATAAGTTTTAAAAGACTTGTTTAAAAAGACTTGTACTGAATATGAGATTTAAAAACCATTATGAACATTAAAATACATAAATACACAGACTCATGATTCAAACTAATATTCACTGAGATACTTTAGCATTTGGTCAGATTATTAGGAGATGGTGATGCCTGGAGGAGGGGGGTTCTTCAACGAGTGACCATGGCAAATTAATTTAGCAGCCATAGTGGATTCCTGTTAAATCAGAGCATCAGCCTCATATTCTGGGCTCCACTTTCCATGTAACTGAAACCCAGAGCAGTGAAAGTAGAGAGGAGAGATGTGTGTGTCTGCAAAGTGAAAATGCACATCAGCATCAGCACGAACAGTAAAATCAGCTTGTTTTTGTAAAGGCTTCTTCTCTTGTTTCCTTTGCTTCCTACAACTGTATATTTTTCTAGAATCATCTGTCATGTTTCTCCATTTCCCAGGTCCTCATCTGATGATATTCATTTGCTGGAAATGTTTCTTAGTTACACAGTTTATATTTTACCCTGTATCCCCACCCCTTTTCTGACCTCACTTCATTCATCCTACCCGTTCATTGTTTTTCATTCCCTTCAAGACAACATGAAACATATAAACAAATATAAATAAATTAGGGACGCTTTGATGTGAACATTGTGTGTGCTTGATGTGAACATTTGGGTGTGCTTGATGTGAACATTTGGATGTGCTTGATGTAAACATTGGCTGCAGCTCCTTTCTCCATGTGCTGTAGGTCACGTGGAGAAAGTGCAAAGTGACAGAGTTTCAGATCAAAGGGTCAATATGCAATGTTGTAGACTTTAAAGAGGCGTCTCCCTGGCCGAGGCATTTTGTTGATTGACGTGTCACCAAGGTGAAGGAAATTATGTCTCCTTCCTCCGTTTGCTACAACTCGCCCCCCCATTTGCTTTCGCTGCTCCTATCCTTGGAAACCCCTCCAGATAATCACACCTCTCCAGCAATTTTCTGCAGGAAATATAAATATATAAATAAAAGCGTTTTCTTATTTTAAGTAAATATGAATTCAAATAACGATTCAATTATTTTTGTGTGCATGCATGTCAAAAATTTCAACCTCCTCTTGGGGATTTCTCTTGAAAACATCCGTTCTGTGAGTTTAAATAATATTATTATCTGTGCATATATGTTTACAGAGCCTGAACCTGCCAGTCCAATCAATCAGCAGCCAAGAAGTTGATATATCAAGCGGTTGTGATCTGGGAACCCATGCAATTTAAAAGAGGATTTCAGCCTCATAGTTCGGTTCCTGCTTCCAGCATTTCGATGCCGGAGGGATCATAGTAGTCAATATCAATATCAATATTATTATCAATAACGCAGCATTCCACTCTTTATTTTAAAAAAGAGAAATGGATAAAGAGTTCATAGTAGTTGCTGAAGAGTTAGAAGAAATTGTAGAAGAGCTGAATAACCTTCCACCTGTTTCTGAAATAAATGTTCAAAATTCTGGGTGCAGAGAATTATTTCAACCCTTAGAAAATGCTTCTCCAGCATTCTGTAGTTTTGTCGGTGGCAGCAAACTCTCCAAACCTAGAACATTATTATCAGCCCTTAGAAAATGCTCTTCAAAGATCACCACCCCTAGCTCCCCGTCAACAATGCCTAAGCAGCATCGCCGGTACCCTCATCGTCAGAGACAGACCCTGTTCCAGAGTATCCAGGGGGAAATTTTAGAATCCCCGCCATTCCTAAGCCTCCGTCCACTTCCAGAACGACGACCCGCCGACTGCTTTTAACAACGCAGAAATAAGACGTACCTTCGCCGTCCCTCCCCGAAAATGTACCCGATCTTGCACAATTTTATATAGACGTTATGGAGCATCCTCTGAGACCTGGCTGAGGAGGCAAAATCAAATGCTAGACGAAAATGACGTGATCCAGCTAGAGTTGAAAGGAAAGTGTGCATCAGCACATCTCTCCGTGACTGTCGCATTTAAAGCAGGGGATGGCTTCCTTCCCACCTTTTATGGTCTGCTGGAAAGGTTAGTACAATACAACGCAGATATCGCCTCAGATGATGACCTGAATTAGTTGTCCACGTGGTGGAGAAATCCCTAGCGGGGGTGTCACACGACAACTGCACAAAACTTTAAACTGTGAAATCATCCAAAAGAAGAAACGTCATCTGTATGTGGCATACAGTAGTGATGATCGCCTCTGCTTAAGCCATCTGCCTAGCTTAACTCTCACAAACCCCGGGTCACTATCAACAAAGGCTGTAGAAACGAGGAGAGAGTTGCAACATCTGCTTGGAGTCTGAGCAAACAGACGTCCGTGACCTT